>JAJMCO010000071.1:0-52146 GCA_030573015.1 Metschnikowia peoriensis | reverse complement strand
TTGATTTACCATACATGAGTGGAATATTATATATTTTGAGAGGAAGAATCAGAAGCAGGAGTTTTTTCAATCACTTCGTGCACTATTTTTCAACTTCACTTTACCATCCTCTATGGAAACCTCGTATCCAGCTTCCGTGAGAGCATCACCATCAACAACCTGTTTTGCCTCGAGCAGAGCAACAAACTTTTGGTTTTCTTGGTTATCCTGCAAGACAAATCGCAAACATAAAATGGAGTGCTCCTTGATGTAAGGATTGTTTTCATCAATCACACAACTGGATAAAACTAATTCTAGTCCGTGAAGCTTTCGCATTTTTTCTTGATTAGTGTGACATTGGTGACACAAGAAAGCCAAAATTTCAATGATAAGAGATTTCACCAAGGGAAACTTTTTCTTGGGCGCCTTAGTGGGGTCACTATGGGAAACTTGTGCCTGTTTTTTCAGCTTGGGGGTTTCAACTTCCGTATTTTCGTGAGTTGCCCTAAACAATGCAATAAGAGTCTCAACACATTGATTCTCCGTTAAATACTTTAATACGGCCTGATTATTGCTTAGATGCGTCATTATGTCGAGAACTCGAACCAACCGACTATGAATTAGTGAAATCTCTGCATCAACATCATTTTCAGAATTGAGTAATTTTATCGAACTCTCGGTCAATTCAGTGCAGAGTTCGTAGTCCCACAGAATGATATTAAGACTTTCGGCCGTATTCCACTCATCCTTGCTTGTTGCAATAAGTTGGCAGAGATTCAAGACTAATTCAAAGTTCTCCTTCTGTTTTTGCCTTTGTAGCCAAAATCCAAAGTTATTCCGGGTTATGAGCGCCTGCAAAAGTGGTAAAAGCTCCGAACCAAAAGAAGTATCCTTCAACAGGTCCAAACCTTGGAGTGTAATATAGTCCACAAAATGTGGCATTTCTGCACTTTTTAAAATTGATTGGTTAGCCTCGTGATTGTATAAAACATACTGTAGAATGGTGTTGAATGGGTGTCTCAAATCAGGGGTTCCGCTGGCCTCGATAAAACGCACGGCTGAATCATTAATTGTTTCTAATAATGAGTCTAAATGATCGATTTTAGACCCCTTGCCTTGCTTTATTAGAAAGTTTGCAAAAACTTGTAAGTAGGCTTCAAAGCAAAAGGCATAAAATGGTGTGGTGGAATCTGCGGCTTCTAAAAACTTGCGCATGCTTAAGGACATCTTTTCAAGGTCAAAGTAGCTTGAGACCTCGACGGATAGATTTCTGACGAATAATACAAGCCCTCTAACATTTCTGGTATAGAGTTCCATTTCCTTTTCTGATGTCAACTCAGCTCCAAATATGTCACTCAAAATCTCGATGCTGAGATGCAAAAACAGATGCTCAGTGAGGTCATCTCTAGTCAGACCTCTCGGACCTGTCAGGGAGACGAGTTTGCTTAGCCGTGAGAGATTTTCTTCATAGCAATTCACTTTCCCTCCAAATCTCAAAAGAGCCTGAGTCTCTTCGAGAACAGTATTAATAAAACGTTCCTCCATGGCGCTGAAGCATTCACAGAACTATGCGCTGATTAATGTCATGAATGGGTTAATCCACGACCTATTTCTCTGACAAGCGAGGGAACCTGGTGCAAAAGCTTTAGGCTAAAGACGTAAATTGAAATGAAATTTCGATTATTTTCTGTTCGTTTGGTTTGAAACAGCCATCTATATGAAACTCGCTAGCATCTCTAAAGTTAACGTATCTTTTGCTACTAAAATCCAGAATTTATGAGAACCTTTATTTGAGGGCGATATTTACAATTCCACCCCGGCTCGAGGGGCACAGTGTTGGTTCGCACTCAGACTTCTACCTTTTCCTGCTTTGTGAAGTTTACTCGAGATCCAACTCTGCACACACATTACTTATTTTTGTCATAGGCGGTGCCGGGGTTTTGCCTGAAAGCCCAGATTAGATGTCTCATTTGGAGTTGTTTCACCTGTAAAATATTCCTGACTTTCCAGGTGTCGTCCTTGATTCAGTTTGTAATAGCTCATAGAAGTGTTTGGATTTCCTAAAAAGCGAAAGGCGCTGTATCAAGTAATCTGAACGAGCCTTGGGGCTCATAGTCCTCAATATGCGCCATTTAAACTAGAAATATTGAAGAGAAATAGCTGTGAGTCTGGTAAAAAAATATATATATATATATTCTCGAAATTTCGGGAAAGCAATAAAAAAAGACGTAGTGCGGTTTACCTTTTCTTAGATAGGTGCGTTTGAACTTGAGTGCAAGAAATAATATGGGCTCTTTGGGGCTGATTATCACAACTCATTCTTCGATGTATCCAAAAGTCCGCTGTTTTCTTGAAAATATAATTTGGGGGCATAAGCTCCGAGAGTCTCACTCGCGCCCTTATAGTAAAACTCAAGCATTCTGCGTCAGGTGCTTCAAACAACTAGAGAAAAACTTGGATCATCCGATTGACAGGCATTGCTTCATAACTTTTTATTTTTTTTCATCATTTTGAAGGATTTGTTTGTTGTCAGCTAAAAGCTAAGAAACTTGCTTTCAACTTCTCAATTTTTTTCACTTTTCCACAATCGCGCTCAAAAACCAAGACTAAAATGTATTTTTTCGAAAAAAATATATTAGTATAAATCAAAAAGAAAGAGAGTGAATGAGCCATTAAGCTGAACCATAATAAATATTAAGACTTTCAACGGATACATATTTAAAGATCGGTCAGTATATGCAACGCAATTTGTGAAATCATATACTTTGAACTAATGATAAATGCATGTAAAAGGTTTGAGTGGGAGTTTTTTCTCGATATTGTACACTTGCCATATTATTTTTGAACCTGCGCTCTTCTTCTAATCAGGTAGAAAGAAGGTGAGACTATGAAGTGTTCTCATGATACTAAATTAAAGAGAAACGTCGGCAATATGGTCGACGGGTACAGTGCTAACCCGAGAAAATTGATTGTTACCCTATTAACCGACAATGGCAAGTGGACTTATTCGATGGTAGTCCTTTTTAGTATCTAACAGGCCCAGACAAAAAAGAGAGCCCTGCAGATTCTAGAAAGATATGGAGAACTCAAAATAATACCCAAATAAATCTCGTCTTACTTCGGTCCTTAATCGTACCTTGAGTCAGGGAATGATTTCACAAACCAAATAGCCTTCGGCATGTTCTTTGCTTAGCGCGATAATATGGGTATTTCTTTTTTCGACAATTGTTGGTAGAATTTTTGGTAGAACAAAAAAAAACCTTTTCATAGACGGCATTAAATTTTCTGCTTGTCACACATATTCTCTTGTGCGAAGAAGTAGTGCCTCCGAAAACACTTGGTCATCAATACCATGATTATCATTATTACACGCCGTGATGGCTGAGCAACATTAAAGAAGAAGGGTTCCCTCACGCAGCCACACAAGCTGAGCCGGTTTAATTTTTTTTAACATTTCATCAGAGATGAAGGCCCTAGAAAACAATTTGTTTCAGTATACAACTCAAAAACACCACCTGCGGCAGTTTCTGTCATCAGAGAAATTGGATCAAATATTGTTTGATTTTTCCCTGTTGCATCGCACAGGAAAACCGCCTGCTATTCGGCCGCTTTTTACTTTCGGGCAATAGCTTGGGACCTCTAATACAGTGAACTAGAAGGCACATAATAGACCTCAATAACATGTGTTGATGTTTGCACAATCATGAGGATATGTGCCGTTATTTACCAGAAATCTCATTGACATGTGGAGTCAACTTTGGCTAATCTCGGAGGCTAGATACAGCTTCTTGTCACATCTTTACAATTGTCATACTTCAATATTTTGACAGCAGTAAATTGAGATCTCGTAGCCAATGAAGCTCAAGGACAAGTTAGCAACGGTTCGAGTTTCATTAATTTGGGAGTTTTGAATTGAGTCGTGAAGACAGTGGTGACTTTGCTCTCAAAAAGAGGAAGAAGAAGAACACCGAAATATTCTATTTTGATGCCACTCCTAAGTATGTATTTAGAATTCCCTTGGAAGAAAAACTTACAATAAGGTAAATCGCAACGCTTTCTTTACCATTAAAAAAACTTATTAGTTGAGCACTTTTACCGCAGGGTATCGATGGTCCATATTGCCATTTTCGCCCTAAAACAGAATTAGTTGGGCCCAATTATTTCAAGCACCAGCTTTTAATTGCTATAATATCATTGTTTTATCCAACCCTGTAAACCATTGTTGTTTTTTCACGAAGTGGCTTCAAAATATGTGGGTAAAATGAACATCTTGTTTCCCAGAATCTTCTTGAAGCCCTGAAATTGTTTACTCGAAAATGCCGAGTCAAAGAAAATTCCGCGAGCCACGATACCGGAACTCTTGACTTAAAGCCTGAAAATTAATTTCAGAGACCATGGTACCTAGTAGCTGGGGAGGGGAGGGAAGGGGTATGCAAAAAACAAAAAAAGAATATAACACATCGTCCATTACATCGATTTACAAGGTTTAAGACAAAAAGCTTCGAAGATCACAGGGCATACATTGGAAGTACAATTGATTCTCACCTTAACGCAGTTTCCTTTAGATGCTAGGCTCATTCTTGGCCTCCAGCGCTTACTGAATCAGTAATGACAGTTGGAATCCAAATTTCTGTGAAAGACGCGTTCCAAGTTGTTGCGCGATTGCAGATTGATATGCAGTCAATCACTTTTATATACAGTCTATCTATGAGAGTAGGGAATCCACTCCTTTTTTTATAATATTGGCCCACCATAAACGAGAAATGTGGACTTAGTGTCACAAAAAAATAAAAACAATTCATTCAAGCCTTTGTAGAATATTATCTCTTTAAAAGCCTGATAAGCGTATGACTTTTATTATGCTCTCCCGTGGGGCTGCGCCCTTAACACAGATTTCGCGCGATAAGGATAAGGCCTGTGTCGGCCGAGCTGTGTCTACCTGATTGGTGGACCAATTGCAACAACAAAACTGATTAGGGGTATTTTTGGCAAACCAGGCAGTTCATATTGTCTGCGAGGTAAGAGTTGAATAAGCCAGCTTAGATATTTTATTAGCGTTTCATTTACAATAATTTTATATTTTAAAATCAAAAGTTTCCGATTACTTGAGTTGTCGAGCTGACGGAAGGAGTGTATTTTAGCTTTGTACCTTTTTTCTTCGGGTTGCGTCCGATCGCAACACTTTTTCTGAAGGTGGCCGTTATCTCTATTCCTTCTTGTTTTTCAATTTTATTTATTGAAGATAACTGCAGATATTTTGTATTTCATTCAGGTTTATCATAAATCAATTTATCCACAAACTTTTGCATTAATAAAGTTACTTGAGATCGTATTCCTCATTCCCTGGAATTGAAGAAATAGAGATCAAAGACATTCAGCCAAAAAAATAAGCGACTTCCCGTGTGCATGAGTTTCAAAGGTTGAAATTCCCGCCTAATACCGTACAGTGTATTTCAGCATGAATAGTACTCAAAATGCCATTCAGATCCCCCAAAATAGCCGAGAGAAACCCGGGGACTCGCTAGACACCCCGACAGAGAACAAGATTTCTGGAATGTCTTTGAAAATTCGGGAAAGTTTCACCGATAGCTCTCTTGAAAGTCACTCCACAACTGATTTAGATAGTTTATCGAGTGGAACACAATTTTCACGCTCTGTCTCCACAACGATCACCTCTGTAGGCGAAAAAACTACCATCTTTGACGCGGAAAGACCAGAGAAACATGTCCCTCGCATACAGGCGTTTCATACTTCCCCACAGGATGAGTTTTTAGACTTCATTCATCCCACGCCAATTATCCCGCCGAGCTACGATGAGCTCCCGCCAGGGGGCTGTCCTAAGTACCCAATCACTGACAGGATATGTGAGAATGAACAGCTTCCGGTGTATTCCGCAGCAGCCTTCAAGTTTGGAATATGCATGAGGAAGCAAGAATTCGTCTCTCCATATGATATTTCCAATAATAGATCGTGGAAAACACTTGCCGTGGAACTAAACTCTACTCAAATTAATTTTTATGCTGTGTCGAATCAGCTTGAAAAAACTTTGAGGAGGCAAAATTTGATTTTACTGGGAGAACAAGCTCTGAATATTGTCAGCTCAGACTCCATGGATCGCCACTCTTCCTTGGTTACAAGCTTTCAAGATGTTAAACTCCATGAAATATGTGAAAGGAATGGCGTGTTTAAACAGGAAATTTTGGACCACGAGGGGATTTCAGGGGGTGTTCCGACATCGCAGCAAGTTAAAAATGGCAAACATAAATTAATAAGGTCATATTCTTTACAACACGCAAAGTTTGGGCTTGCTAGTGACTACACAAAAAAACCAAATGTACTAAGATTGCGACTAGAGAATGAGCAGATCTTGCTACAATTCTCTTCTACCAAAGAATTGATAGACTGGCACCTTGCCATTTCAATAGGTAAAGATGTATCTCTAGATATTGCTGATCGGGAGATACCGAAGTACCGCACAGTTCCGAGAAGAAGGCGCAATGCCATAGCATCAAATTTGATCGCTTGGAATGAAATCATCAAGAGGCAAGCAAGGGCACAATCGGATGCAGTTTCTCAACGTGACAAACCCAGTCTCGGCTCAAATTTGATTGGAATTTTCACAAAGCGTTCCGCACTGACGACAAGAAGCCTAGATGAGACTTCAGATCTCGTAATTATTTCTCTGGCTGCAAGGCCAATGGCTGATAGATGCTCAAATATAACAGCTCCCATTGAACCCGTTCATTCATCAGCACCCAAGTATTTTTCGATTTCTAAAAATAGTGACAGCGAGAAAGCAAGCAATATTTCTGCAAATATTGCACAAGATCAAACAAACCATGCTTTATTGATCGATTCCTCTAGACAAGACCTCAGTGAATTTGGCAGGACTTCAGAAGAGATCCACGAATCTGAGGATGAATATGAGGAATATGAAGCGGATTCTGACATAGAAATTTCAGATACAACTCGTCTAGATATACCAGCTAGTCGTGATAATCGACTGAGGGAAGTATACCTCAATGACTTAAAGTGGGATCCGACGCACAAGTTGGAGAGCGAAAGACGCTTCTTAAGAAATTGTATTAAATGCATTAGACCGCTTGGATTCGATGATAAGTGGTTAAACAAGCTGATGGTGAAGCCCACAACGAAAACTCCACCCATTTCACATTTTCAAAGGAAAAATTCCACTCTGGATGTTCGTTTAGCTGGTCTTGTGGATGTCAAATCTCTAAACGCAGGAAGTTCCAGATTATTTTCGGGTCGTGGAAAAAAAGATAACAGCTTAAAGGACGTCGCCAAAGCAAATACAGCATTGAATAGAATCCCGTGCCATTACTTACAAGAGTTTGTCGTCGGATCCCATTACCTAATTCCAAAGAGTTTATAGAACCCTTGACTTGATCTATCAATGTATGAAATCACTATTTAGAGGAATACGAAGCATTAAACCTGCCTTTTAGCTTCTCCTGTATTTTTAAATCCATGGCTCGATTCTCGAATGCTTTTATCACGATATTGCTTACCTGGTCATGAAATAAAGAAGAAAGCGTATTATAAAGCGGATTCTTAAATTTGTACTTCAATACCAGTTCGACTAGTGTCGACAGTTCATTTGTAAACCGACTTTTGACTTCTTTGAGGATCCACTCAGTGTGTAAGTTCTCGAACAACAGCATGGTTATGGATTCTGCGATTATTTTGTTCTCCAGACATTCCAACTTGCACGTGAAACTCTCATCATACTGCTTCCATCCTATTCTTAACCCAGCTTCCGTGGGTAATGCGGTATTTTTATCAAGCTTGTTAATGAAGGAATTAGTGACGAAGGGAATAAACTCTTCGTATTTCGACACGTCCGCGATGACCAGATATAACACGCTTGGAGGAGCACTCACTTTTCTTGTAATCCTGTGAATCTGATAGCCACCATTTCCATTAGCTGATCCGAAGAAAGCTCTTCTGAGTGAGACAGGCCTTGCATTTAAAATCCTCAACATATCGCTGCCTTTTTCTAGCTCTCATCCCTTCACACTCAGTTTCTCTATGCTCATACTGCATACAGTTTGGGCGAAATGAAAAAAGGTCAGAGTAAAAGGCTCCAGTTTACAAACTATTGATAATTTAACGGTAGATCATTGATTATAAGACGTAACTATTTAATTTAAGCACGAGTGTAGATAGCTTGCTTGGAGTGCTTAACGACTGGCTTGATGACACCATCGGACTCCAATTGTCTCAAAGCAACTCTGGCCAAAGAGCCACCAATCTTCAATCTGTCAACCAACACGGAGACAGAGACGAACTTGAAACCTGGGACTTCCTTCATGATTCTGTCGTACTTGTCTTGGTCCAAGATGACAACGTGCTGAGCCTTGTCCTTAACCTTACCCTTGTTCCACTTCTTCTTACCTTTCTTACCACCGGCCAAAGCAGCGGCGGCCTTGGCGGCCTTAGTCTGTTGAATCTTTGGTGCCATCTTAATAGTTAGTAATCAGAACTGATTTGACTATGCTGAATTTTCAATTTAGATACTGAGTAATCAGTGTAATTTATGATGAATTTGATGCTCCGATAGTTATAGAATAAACAAATTTATGGCTCTTCAAACGAAAGGCATATTTTATCATGATTTATCAATATCATTTAGGTTAAAATTCCAGGTTCTTACATACTTTGATTCAAGCTTGCTGATGTAGGAGGAAGAAATTAAGACACTGATTTTTCTCGCCTTTTTTTTCGTTGAGCATGCTCGCTCCTCGGATCGTGTCACGTGTATCTTAACACTACAATAGCGGTTGCCTACATATTACCATATGCTCATCACTGGCGCACGTGCGTGAAGTGATTTTGGGGCGGAAGCCCTAAGTCTACACCGAGAATCGTTGGATGTTGATTGGTTTCAACAACCAACGAAATGGCCAAGAGAACGGCTGAAGAACAAATATTCAAGGGAAGCGCAGGAAATTCTGAAAATGAAAATGATGAGCGTCAGCAGAAGTTTGCGCCACCAGAAATAATCGCTACGAGAAAAATTCTCAAACCAAAAGGTCGTAACTTTCAATTTTCTAGGGAGCCGGAGACGGGCGGGGATGGTCGTCTTGCCTCCCAAGCCATTCCTGAGGGCACAGCAGAAAAATTTAAAGCATTGGCAAATAAATTTTTAAGCTCTATTCAACGAGAAAATCAGAAAAATGCCATACCTGACTATCGACCCATTGCTCAAAAATATTTACTGTATTACGAGGAACTCTTGAAATCCCAAGAGCCGAAAACCTCAAATACCACAGTAGCATCGACCACTGAAAATTCTAAAAAAGAAACTCAACCCGAAGTTTCACATAATCCATTTGCCAACATAAAGCAAGAAATCATCAACACCACCAAGCCGTTTGTGGAGAAGAAGATTGACGAGAATCTGGAACTGGACAGTGAGGATGAACCGAAAAAAGAAATTGGAATACAAGGCCCGAAATTTAGTTTGTCGACCATCCCAATCACAAAACACTCGACATTTTCTTTTGGCACTGCAAAAGCGGCAAAGAAGAGTGACCCAGATTCAGATTCCGATTCTGAGGTCGAAATAAAAGGGCCTTCATTTACATTCACCAAAGAAATAAAGGATCCAATTTTCAAATTAAAACCAAGTCTGACGAATGATCAGTCTACAAACATTCCAAATACCGAGAAAAAACACGAACTAAACGGGGCTGAAAGCGCAGTTCCAGAGGCTAGTTCATTCGGAGTAGCTGAGTCCAATTCCAAACCAAATTTGGTGTCACAAGCATCCTCACTTGAAAACCAAGATGGAGAAATACCCGCTCCAGACAAGGGAAACGAGGTAGCGGGCCAGACTGCGGCCACAACCTCTGCTGGAGAAGATGGGGAGAAGAATATCTTTCAAGTAAAAGCAAAGTTGATGTTGCTTAAGAAGGAGAAAGCAACCAATCCATACCAGACTATTGGAGTCGGGGAACTTAAAGTGTTGAGATCCGAAGAAAGAGGATCACTGCGTGTTCTTATTCGAGCTGAAGGAGGACTCAGGCTTCTATTGAATGCGCTTTTGATCAAGGATGTAGATTATACCACGTTAGGTAATGGCTCGTTTGTGAGATTCCCAGCATTGGATGAAGGTCATCAAATCGTGACGTATATTATTAAAGTTGGGACCGCTGAGAACGGCAAAAAACTCTGCGATGTTTTTAATACAGCCAAAGCAAATTGATTAGTTCGGGGAACCATAACTGCCCGGAGAAAGAGTATAAGGTTTAAAATTGCGGAATAATTATCTTAATTGAGAATTGTTTTCATAATCTCTTTGGTTTGTTTCGAAACAGTTTTAAATAGGCGTGATGTAAATAGCCTTGATGGAAATAGTTTTGATGAACACGCTCGAGCACTTGAAATCAATATTCAATTATAAATCTTATTTTTTCACAGGTGTGTTTGAGTTTACTCTGAGTAGTGGTGGCAAAGGCAATGGAGGCGCGGAACCTTATTTTAAACCTAAGCCGTAAGATACTGCAATCAATAATTTAATATCTATTTGAACATACATATATACATTTACGACAGAGCAAAGTTATTTACAGGTTTTTCGAATCATCCTTCAAGTTGAAAAATTTGCCAAGCATATTACCAATCCTCTTCAATTTCGAAGGATGTAATTGGTTTTCATCGATGGATTCTGAAGCTTCTAATGCATCATCGATATCATTCTTCCAATCAGCATGCGTTCTTTTCGCATCTTTATCATTAAAAGCATCAGCAAGCGCTTCGAGCAAAGCGGTTTGTACTGGCGTCTCAGGCGTCAAAGTTTTCACATTCAAAATGATATTCATATCTCCTCTGTTAGCCATGTTCCGGTTAATTGGGATACCTTTCTCTGGGATGGTCAATGTTTTACCCGTTTGAACTCCAGGACGTAGTTTGAGTTTGATTTTTTGCCCATCGATCGTAGGAACTACTATTTCACCACCCAAAGCGGCCGTTGTCATGAAGACATCATGATTCAAAATGATGTTATTTTTCTGTCTTTGAAAGGTTGGATCCTTTTGAACATGGACACGCACAATCAAATCTCCATTAATTGTCTTGTTATAAGCATCCTTAGTGACAAATGGTGCATCGCCACCACCGGGAATTCTAAGTCGAGACCCATCAGCAATACCGCATGGCAACTCAACTGTGGTTGATTTTGGAACCTCCTCGACACCATTTCCGTGACAAGAGTTACATTGGTCCTTTTTCCCTATAGTTACACCAGAACCATTACAAGTTGTACAGGTAGAGCTCATTTGAAAGCCGCCAATAACGTGTATGCTTTGTCCAGCGCCATGACATGTGGGGCACGTATTCTTCTTTTTGCCTTTCTTTAAACCAGAGCCAGCACATGTTGAGCATGTGCTTACTGCTTTATAGTTCACATCTACCTTGGTGCCAAATACGGCGTCTTTGAAAGAAATAGATTTCAAAACTTCGATATTATCACCGACATGTTCCGTGACAAATTGGCTCCTGCCACCCTTACCCTGAGAACCTCCGTTGAAAGCCTGCTTGAACAAGTCTTCAAAATCGAAACCCATACCCGAGAAAGGACTTCCCTGGTTGTATGAGTATGGGTTCCCGGATTTTCCGAAAGGATTTCCACCTCCGAAAGGATTTGAATTGCCATTGGCATCAAATGCAGCACTTCCAAATTGATCATACTGCGCTCTTTTTTCTTTGTCGCTCAAAAGTTCGTAGGACTCTTGAATTTTATGAAATTTTTTTTCAGCATCTTTTTCTTTGTTAACGTCTGGATGATTTTTTTTTACCAACTGGTAGTAGGCCTTTTTTATGTCTGATTGGCTTGCACTTTTATTCACTCCTAGAGTATCGTATGGATCGAAGTCTATAGACCTTTTAACAGTACTACTTATGGTACGGGAGAAAATCCTCGCTGCATTGTTGCAAGAATTCTTGAAGAATAATTGGGGTTTCAAAGAACGAAGCATCTTGTTGAATCAGACGTTGGGAACCAACATGTGACGATATAATATAGCATCAGTGTCGCAATTGAGAAACCTTCGAGAAAACTCTCCGACGTCACGTGACCCAAGAACTGTTTACATGGTTGCCTATTGTCTAAATTTCTAGCTGTATTAAACTATGTAAAGGAGGATCTAGAACTTCCTCAAATTTTATCATCCCAAGATTTCAATTTCATGGTTCCGTTTTCTTGGAAGTTCAAGTGCATCTTCAAAGCATCTCTCAAAATATGTGGCTCATGCAAGGAGGTAGCCTTCTTTGCATTGAAACAAGCTCTGTCGAAGTACTCTCTCAATTGATCCTTGTAATCAGGATGAGCACACTTGTTGATGATTTCTACAGCTCTTTCTCTAGGAGCAAGCCCTCTCAAATCAGCCAAACCTTGCTCTGTCACAATAACATCTAAGTCGTGCTCAGTTTGGTCAACGTGAGGGGCAAATGGTACAATACAAGAGACACCGGTTGGATCAATCTTAGAAGGTCTTGCGGATGGTGTGTGCATAATCGACAACTTGGCGTTTCTCAAGAAGTCACCAGAGCCACCAAGTCCATTCAACATTCTTGAACCCAAGACATTCGTGGAGTTGGCATGTGCGTAAATATCAACCTCAACTGGAGTATTCATTGCGATAACACCGAGTCTTCTGATGATTTCAGGAGAGTTGGAAACCACTTGAGATCTCAAACACAATTTTTTAGAAAATTCATCCCAGTTCTTATCAAATCTATCGAAACCAGCTTCCGTCAATCTGATGGAGGTAGCAGTTGCAAAATCCAAAGATCCTGAGTCGAAAAAGTCCAAAAAGGAATCTTGCAAAACCTCGGTCCAGACAGTCAAGTTCTTGAATTTAGAATTGGCCAAGCCTTCAACAACAGCATTGGCAATGTTTCCTATACCAGATTGTAAAGGCAACAAGTTCTCCGGAAGTCTTCCCATTTTTACTTCATGCTCGAAAAAG
Organism: Metschnikowia peoriensis; assembly: GCA_030573015.1. NCBI lineage: Eukaryota > Fungi > Ascomycota > Pichiomycetes > Serinales > Metschnikowiaceae > Metschnikowia > Metschnikowia peoriensis. The sequence continues at coordinate 39,175 of JAJMCO010000071.1, read as the reverse complement.
TCAATTAAGTTTGCACCAATTTGTTGAGATGAAGCATCAGATGGGGTATTTGGGGGGACTTTGTCACGTGTGGTAGATTCAACAATTGCCACAACCTTAGAGGGATCAACAGGGATGGAAGCAAGGCCCACTTTATAGTCGGAAGAGGTATGAGGGTATGGCTGTCTAAAAGGTGGGTTAACCGGCATGTCAATGTCATGCATACCCTCGAAAGAAGGTGTTTTGGTATTAACTTCAATAATGATTTTGTCAGATACAGAAATCATTTCTGGGGATGCGCCAACTGCCGGACCCGGAACGATCGAACCATCCTCAGTAATCGCAGTAGCTTCAATAATGGTGTAGTCAAGAAGATCGTTCTCCTTATTCTTCGTGTAGAAGCCGTAAGTAAGATCCTGAGGAAACATTGACAAGTGCTTGTCAAAGAACATAGTTCTACCCTCGTTGATAGCCTTAGCAATGGGCTTTCCGACTTGATGAGGCGATCTACGCAAAATCATTGAGTTTTCCGCCCATCTTGACTCTTCTGGACCAGCTGAGGCTCCCACAAAAAGATTGAAGGCGAGTTTGCCCTGCAAATTGTTTTTCTCAACGTGATCAACGAGAGCCTTTGGTACAGCCTTCGGCGCACCAACGCCCGTAAATCCAGACCAGCCTAAATACTGGCCGTGTTTGAAAAGCTCAATACATTCTTCAGCCTTTCTTAATTTAGATAAATAAGGCGCGTATCTCACTCTTTGTTTCAAAAGGGCAGACATTTTTGTTTCTCAAACAAATAAAAGAAAGAGGGGTTCAAAGAAAAGTCTTTGTAAATCAGTGGTTTTGTCGTGTAACCCAACTCGGAAAATTAGCGGGGAGATTTGTGCAAATGTGCAGGATTCGAAAAGAAATTCAGGAATGTTCCCAACAAGTAACCAACAATTTAGGAAGAAAATACCCAATATGCCGTGCTTTGTAAAAATTGCTATTTGAAAAGCTGTTTTCGTAAAGGAGCTAAATTTAGATTTTAAAGAGGATGTGGTGTGTATTTATATAAGTTTGAGGTAATGCAGTGAAGGCCCAGAGCCATCCGAAGCTGCGAGGTCGGCCCTTGCTCGGAAATACCCATAATTTTTCAGGAAGCACAACATTTCATTGGAGAAACGCGCACACAACATGCGTAATTACATGACAACTGTTGTGCACCTTCATTTGTCCGCTGTATCAGAGACTGGTATGCATATTTATCACTTTCCCGGTGTGATTGTTCCAGATACAACAGAAATTCTTGATCTACAAAAAAATACAATTCTCTCATTCAATTGCCTGAGAATTGAATAATCAATTTCTGGAATATGTAATTTCTGGCTGTGTAATGTATCCAATGATGGCTGGGAACATCGGATATTTTCAAAAACATGGATTTCTCGTAAAACAAAAGCCAAGCAACTACTTTATTCAAGCTTATTCCAATGCTCATGCAGTTAATCAATGTAACTTCTATACGGACCCCTAAAACGATTGAAATTTACGAGCTTTGAACTTGCTGACATTTCCCGTTTCTTGATACTCTCGATCGTTCGCATTTGTACTCCTTTGGACCAAAAGCTTCTCTTTTAGACGATAATATTGCTCTGTAATCTCTCTATCGATTACATCTTGCTCTATACTATCAGCATCTCGAAAGTCCTCTTCCTCATCAGCTGCAGCATTTTCGTCCATTTCCCTTTCTACAATTAAGTCAGTCATTATTTCCTCATCGCTCGAATCAGATGAGAAATTACCAACTTCATTTGTTGCATCAGAATCATACGATGTGCCGGGTTTCTCCGAGCTCATGGCTTTGGTTTCTTTCTTGGACATTGATTCAATCATTTTGTTTAACACACCGAAATCATCGAGTTTGTTAACAATCGGGCCGCTTATATCCTCATCGAAATTTCCTTCGTTATACGCCTTTACTAACCTCTCCATATGTGCTTCAAGATTTTCACCCTCAGCTTTATTAAAATTGGACAAATCACTCAAATCAATACCACTGAGTTGATCATCCGATGCTAATACTTGTGGTTTCATTTTCATGACTGGATTTAGCCCCAACAATTCTTTGTCGGGGCTTCTATGCTCCAACTTATTGAATTCTTCAGTCTGGAGGACCATTCCGGGAGAAGTATGTCCTTCTTCCTCTATTCTCTTGCGGAATTTGCTGACACGATTTGAGTCCCGGGAGGTTGTCTCTCTTTGCTCTGCAACATTTTCATCATTCCTTTCAAAGATGTCCGAGACAACTCCACTAGATTCTGATCCATAGCCTTTTGGTCGAGTCTCTTGGCTATGGATAGCATCATGAACATTTGTAGGAATCTCAGTAGAATTTGCCACGACAGAAGGCTGGATATTTGAGGTTTTAATCTCTTTAAATCTCAGCATTTTCTGTTTCTTGTGTTCGATATTTAGTAAATCAGCACTAACGTTCTCAATTTCTTTGATTTGGAGTGTATTGTTGAAGTGGACTTTTTTTGGCGCATTGCTCTTTTCTGAAACCGACTTTTCTTGCCTTTGTCTTCGGAGAGCTATGATTTCATTTCTTAAGCGATCGCTAATATCTGAGCCACCGGGAAGCATTGATGTATCAATAGTTGCCATAAAGTTTGATGGTGACTGAAGCTCAAAAGACTCATCATCGGACTCCTCAAATTCGAAATCATAATCAAAATCTTCTTCTTTTTCGAAATCGTCATCATCTGAATGAAACTCGCCTGCAATAAGCTCCAATTCATAGATTTGTTTCGGTTCCACCACGGTTTGAATACTTTTCTGGACTGACATCCCATCGGCCTCAGTCTTGGATTTGGAAGCCCCACCATCTGATTCATTCGTCTCATCAATTATTTCCATATCTTGAAATAGCTCACCAATTTGATCATCATTTATTTCCTTTGAATTCGTTGGTGATTTGAACTCCGAATTTTCAGTGGGCGCTCCTGAAGTACCCGATAAAGGTACTGATTTATTTTCTGAAAGAACTCCGTGCCTTTCAGAAAGAACATCAGACTGCAACAGAAAAGGCTCCTCATTTAGTTTTACCTCGATGACTTCTCCATTCTCATCAAGTAATTCTTGGATCTCAACGATTTGCAAAGATTGTTCATCGCCACTAGAGGATTCGGGCAGGACGAGCTTTTGGTCATCCTTAAAAGTACACAAATCGCCTGAATGCCGAGATATTTCGGCAGAAATTTTTTCTATTGCATCGGAAGTATAATCAATTTGACGCTCCATGAATGCAAGAGCTTCTTGATATGATTTTTCTACCCAAAATCCTGATCCAATGTCAATAATCAAATCTTCACACAGTGTTTCTTCATTTAATCTTAGATTTTTCAACGAATCGAAATGACCACTCTTCTTGGCCTCTAAAGTACATTTCTTCGACTGAAGAAAAGAGACATATGATTTATTTGGTTCGATAATTGTTGAAGGATGTGGTACCATCATGATAATAGATTCAAAGGTTTGAGATGGAATTCAGCCTGTGTGGGTTTTTAAAATCGGCGCACAAAAAAAATGAGAAAAGGATTCTTTCGAAATCATAAAACCCACCAGTAAGTATGATCATTGTGGGTTCTGGGATAAAAATATATGAAAAAGTGAAACTTTGACTCCGAAGAAACATGATGGAACTGTCCAGCACCATTCACATGTACGAACTTGTTTTCTTAATTTTTTTTTTTCTTTCAAGAGAGACTGCTAATTTTGACGACTAAGTTGTGGTTAACTGGCTTACTGATTCAAAATATCCGACAACGATTTTTTTTTTCTCTTACTTTCTACAAATACTTTTTAAAAAGAAGAAGAGGATCTAATTTTTTTGAATTCCCTAAGGTTGGTCTCTGAAAATTATTGCACGTGGCATTACACCATACTGACCGTACGCGTATGATTTATAGACCTTTTTTTTATATCGATTTTTAGAATCTCTTTTCTCATTACCAATCATCACATTCAATATAATGACTCCCAGCCAAACAATATTGAGGACTGAATGTAAAGAAAAAAGGCAGTTGAAGCTGATGAGACAGCTGAAGTCTGTGATGTACCATCGACCCACCCGGGTTTTGCATTTTGAAACACATATAATGAGTAGACTCCTTGATAATATAGCCCATGAAGCCAAATCTACATATGATACTATGTCTAGTTTTTTATATGTTTTAATTGCCAAGGCCGAATACCATCATTACCCGAAATAGAACACTGTTCGCTTCTAAAACAAGTTTTGCGTGGTTGGTTTTGGTTGTTCTGCATATCGGCCACCGGTTCGAACTTCTGATACATACACACATCACACGCTTCTCGATTCAAGAAACTCAAAAACCCACATCTGAATTCACCAAGAAGATAAGAAATAAAAGAATGCCACCTTCTCCGCTTCAAATCAAAGTGAAAGCCTTGGAAAGACTTCTTAAAGAGAAAAGTCTATACTCCAAGGAAGCAGAGGAAGAATTTTCCCGTCTTGAAAATATGAAGTTGGAAAAAGCAGACGCGTATGCAATAAAGAAGCAAGATGAGATGCTTAGGGAGACTCAAAGAATGATCCCAGAAGTTGAAGCAAAGATAGCTGATTACAAACAAAAGCTTTCAGACTATTTGTTTAATTATGTTGGCGAAGAAAGTTTGGATGCCGCAAAAGATATACTTAGTAGATGTTAGGGTTAAGTTTGGACTAAAAATAAAATTTCCCGACAACACAAAAAAAAGAAGAAAGGAAATTATATCACAGTACATCGTTTTCAATTCCATCTTCGAAACCTCCAGCTTGTTGCTTTTCTTCTAATTCGTCATAGAAATCCTTGTTTTCGACCCACCTCTCGTGAATGTCTATAACATCACTGGAGGTGCTCCACCCATTACGAGTGGCTTGACTCCAAACCAGATCACCACCGACTTCTGTACTTCCATATGCATAACCATTTGCCTTATCAATTATTTGAAGGAGATTGATCATTGTCAGCTTGTTTTCAATTGCGAGAACCTCAAAAGATACAAGATTATAGTCTTCAATAAGTTCTGCAATCATTTCCGAAAGCCTGACATAATTTTTCCCCAAAATCGATGGAGACTCTTCCTGTAAGAATTTGCCTAAATATTTAAGATCTTGTACCTCAGTGTAAAAATCTAGTCTCATTGCTAATTTTCCGTAGGAATGAAGCATATCAATTTTAGAAATTACATTGATATGAGGCAAATCGAGTTGAAGCATGGATCGTAAACTAAGTAGTAGTACAGACACATACAGCGAGGGACTTGTCAAATAAAGAGAATCAACTAAAGACACAACACACAATCTCGCGTCTGCTTTTTTCTCAAGGCGCTTGAAAATCTTATAGAATGAGGTATGATGCGTGTACAATTCGACCTGACCAGGACAGTCAAACAACAAATAAGTATCTTTGCCGAGCTCTTCCCAGACTGCCATGATTGAGTCCAAAGCATTTTCACTAAGACTTTCAAGTGCATACATCAACCCTCCATTGGGGCCAAGGCTTTGAGATTCCATGACTTCATCCACACTAACGTAGCCTCGAATGTCAAATGAGCAAGAAGGGTATGGCAAATTTGTATTCGCTGGATCAAGATTTATGACTGTACTTTTTCGACCTATAGCCGATAAAAACTGATACATTCCATGGCAGTATGTTGACTTGCCGCTGCCTGGTGGCCCTATGATTATTTGACCAAACATGTACTTAAACTCATTAGAATGATGCGCCTAATGAGCTTTGTCATAAAGGCGCAACTGCTGTGGTGCGCGCACTAAACCTCGCTCGGAGGCAAATAACACACAGATTCTACAAGGAGCGTTTAAGGTACTCTCTACGCAATAATGAACTCTAACGTTAACGAAAACACATTTTTGAATAAAGCTGTAACAGTATCGCCTCTTGTTTTACTTTCAGTCGCGGACCATTATGATAGGGTTGCTAAAGATTCTAAAAAAAGAGTGGTCGGGGTACTTTTGGGCGACAGCGCATCCAATGTGATCAACGTGACAAACTCATTTGCCATTCCGTTCGAAGAAGATGACAAAAATTCTTCAGTGTGGTTTTTAGACCATAATTTCATTGAGTCCATGACTGAAATGTTTAAGAAAATAAACGCGAAAGAAAAACTTATTGGCTGGTATCATTCGGGGCCAAAACTCAGAGCGTCGGACTTGAAAATAAATGATGTGTTCAAAAAATTCACACCTAATCCATTATTAGTTATCGTTGATGTGCAACCTCGCTCTGTTGGAATCCCAACTGAAGCCTACTTCGCTGTTGATGACATAAAGCATGATGGTTCAAAAGCAGAGAGAACTTTTGTCCATATACCATCATCCATTGAAGCAGAGGAAGCAGAAGAAATCGGTGTTGAACACTTGTTACGTGACATAAGAGACCAAGCTGCTGGAAACTTGTCTCTTAGAGTTACTGAGAGATATCAATCTTTAACGGGATTACATCAGAAGTTGAAGGAGATCGCTAATTACCTTAAAAAAGTGAATGACAAAGAACTTCCCTTGAATCATTCGATCCTTGGAAAATTGCAGAACGTCTTCAACTTGCTTCCAAATTTATCGCACGAAGTTGGTGAATCCGATAAAGTTTTCGAGTCGTTGGCCACCGAAAGAGTCGAGAATACGTCGAGTCCGCTTGCAACTGCATTTACTGTGAAAACCAATGACGAGATGATGATGCTCTATACGAGTACTTTAGTGAGATCAATCATCGCGTTCCATGATTTGATTGAAAATAAGTTGGAAAATAAGAAGTTGAACGAAAAGAGGAAAGAAATTCAATCGTGATCGCGTTTTAGAAATTCTTATGAAAAGGCGCGATTAGTTGCAGTCGTCGCAAGTCGTGCGCTTTTTGCCATAGTTAACATTTACAGATCGACATCACCTTCATCAAAGGAGAAGAAAGAGCCATGATGTTTTATAGGTTAGCTCATACAAACAAATTGAATTATGTTTCTACTTACAACTTCTTTTCTTCAAATGCTAGAAAATACGCAAATCTAGACCATAGCCTTTTTTCCAATTTATCCTTACTAGGGTCAAGAAAGTTAAGAACAAAAGTTGATACCCGAAGTAACCTTTTCGAACCACTGGGACCAAAACATAAGACCACCTTGCAAGCTATCAAAAATTATTCCATTTCATGCCAAGAAAAAAGAGGCACGTCCGTGAATGGTGATGAGGAAAGCATTGGAAAACAAAGCCCGCTTCCTTTCAATGTCACTTTAAAAGAAAAGAAAGAAACCAAGGATCTGAGTCCACTGAATATGATCAAGCACTATGTCAAATTGACAAAACCTAATCTCACAGTTTTAGTTACCTTAAGTTCAATTTGCTCTTACGCTATTTCACCGAACTCTTTGTCAGTGGCAGAACTAGCGTTTTTGACTGTCGGGACTGCTTTATGCTCGGGTTCTGCTAATGCAATCAATATGGGAAGAGAACCAGAGTTTGACAGAAAAATGACTAGAACATCTGCTCGCCCAGTTGTTACTGGAAAATTGTCATCAGAACAAGCATTCGCGTTTGCAGCTGGAACAGGTGTTTTGGGAACATCCATCCTATATATTGGTGTTAACCCAACAGTCGCATTTCTTGGGCTTTTGAATATTGGTCTCTATGGCTGGCTTTACACATCTCTAAAGCGCCGGTCTATCTTAAATACATGGGTAGGTGCAATTGTTGGCGCTATCCCACCCCTTATGGGCTGGGCTGCATCCACCTCGTTGCTTCACCCTGGAGGATGGTGCTTAGCAGCACTTTTGTACGCATGGCAATTCCCACACTTTAACTCCTTGTCACATAACGTCGCAGATCAATATAAAGGGGCCGGTTATGTTATGACTGCAGCTGAAAACCCAAAGCTTAACGCCCGTGTTGCTTTAAGGTATTCGTTGCTAATGTTTCCAATTTGTATTGGGTTGAGTTATTTCGAGGTCACAGACTGGGTTTTCCCCGTAGATTCCGGTCTAGCTAACATCTGGCTTACTCTACTCGCATATCGCTTTTGGAGGCAACAACGCGTGAACCACTCAAAAAATTATTCTCCCACAAACAGTGATCTTCAGGCTGCAAATATGGAAGCTAAAAAACTTTTTTGGTGCTCGGTTTGGCAATTGCCTGTCGTTCTAGTGCTCGCTATGCTACACAAGAAAGGTCAATGGGACCGTTTATGGGCATATTTGGGCTGGGAAGACAAGAAAGTGACAGCATCTACTTGTGATTAGTCGTCGAAATTTTCATGTAATTAGGTATCCCATAATCGAGCGATCTTTATCATTAGACTTTCTCTGTCATGTATGTTCCGTTGCATATGTAAACAAAGCAGTTGTACAGAAAAATCCCAAAGGAGTAATAGGTTTCAATCGTTATATGCTCAGAAAAAAAAAAAAACTTTCTTTTAAAAATCCTCTTCCTCTTTTGAAAAATCTCCACAAATTAAGAGCCCCCATTCAGAAAGTGAAAAATTAAACAAAAAATGTACAAGTATAGAAATGATGTATCTTTAAAATAAAAAAATAGAAGTACGAGGTATATCATATGCTGGATTTGAGGTATTAAACAAAGGCTTAGAGATCGCAGTGATATCTTTTCAGAAAGAGAATCAAATTCAAAAATTGGGATTTTCATACTTTCAATTTTTTTAAGGTGTTCGGACTAAACACACCGATCCCCGTTCGCCCCCTCTCAAACGGACCTGCAGATAAAACCGAGACGTCTCGAAAACACCAACACGTTGCACACTTAGAATTCGTTCTCTGTCAAAAACATTACGTAAAAAACAAAAAATCAAAATGCCGATTAAATCCCTCGAATTTTTCCTATTTGAAAATAAGCTTGTGAGTACAAGCTCATTGGAGATTTTACAGAATGCCACGATTGGGATAGATGTGGAGCATTATTTGAGTCGAATTTATACTTTAAAGAAGGAACAACTTTTGTCTGGAATTGGGGGAGTTCCGTCTACCTTGAAGCAATATATACAATCTGACGTGAATGTTTTTGAAGAGTCAAATATCAGACCTTTATTTGTTTTACCCGGACTCAGGATTAACAACTCTCAAAAAAAATACCAAACGAATGAATTGTCTCCCTCGGAGCAGCATTTGGATGCAACTTGGTCCAGATTACATTCAAAGCAGTCAAATTATAACGGCTACCACTTTGGATTTACTGGCGACTCATTTCGTTTCAATATCGACCCGTTACCGATCTCTCCGATGATGAACGATCTTGTGAAAGTTTTCATTGAATGCGGTGTTGATTATATTATAAGTCCTTACGATGCCTCATTCCAATTATCTTACTTGTACCGCAGTGGAGTAATCGACTGTATTTATGGCTCTACTGATTTGCTACTCACGAGCATTGATAAGTTTATCTTGGGAATGGAATTTCCATCAAAGGACTTCAGATTCGTTGACAAACAAAGAGTTTTGAGTGAATTGAACTTGACCGAAAGGCAATTGATTGATTTGAGTATCATGGTAGGATGTTCTGCTCAACCTGAAACTTTCTCTAACTTTCCTCCGCCCCCTAAGGTTTCTCCTCTCTCCCCATTTCCACAGATGAACTACTTCAGAATGGCAATGGATATATTTTTCCAATGCGCAACCATCAATGGTCCACCGGCAGATTTACTTGGGTATGTTAAAAGTCTCAACGACCAGAGCTTGCTTAATTTGTACTATAATGGTCACGCGGCTATCAAGTTCATGCCTATCATGAATACAGATGGATACGTTGGATTGTTTTTGGCCGAAATGTCTAAATTGGGTTACGACGTTCATGACGATCTTTTTAGAATAGACCAGCAATCGAAACTTGTCATTGAAAAGGAGTCAGTTGAACAAGGGACCGTCAGTGTGCCAACAGAACTCCACTCTGTCTTATCTCAGAGATTACCTCACGAAATTTATTTCTATCATTCCTTGGGGTTACTTCCTTCAAAACTTCTCGAAGGTATTACATCCGGAGAATATATGATCAGACCACCTCTTGCGAGCGGAGGTGGAGAAACGTACAAAAAATTGATTGGGTCTAAGAAGCTCCAAAAAATCATTGATTTCCAATTCAACATGATTACGCAACTTCTTGCGAGATACTACCAAGTGAAGAAAATTAACGTCGTGTACTGGTTTCAAAAAGAGCCCGTTCCTCTCAACAACAGATTGGAACCACCAATTTCAACTCTTTTACGGGATATCAATCCTGGTGAACTTTCTCAGGCCAATTCAGACTCTGTTTGGTCAACATTTCGAGCTTCAACTCCAAACAGCTCGGATTTTTCACCCTCTGAGGAGCAGAAAATACTCGGAACATCGTTTCAGAGAGCTTTATTTTTGATGCAAGTGTTGGATGAAAGAGGAAATTTGAATGGCGTCGGTAGGATAATGAAGGTATTCTGTGAACAAAACCCTCATGTGGAAGATAAGACTCTCGAGGATTTGTTTTTGTTGTTGCTTTTCTTTGCTTCAGAAGGCGCTGAACTGGTTTCACCTGGGGAATACTTCGGCAAATCTTTCAAAGGCTCGAAGGACGACTTTTCTGGTGTCGAATTGAGCTCAGAGGAATTGAGTCAATTGTTCTTGGTATCCAGAATATTTGCAACTCAAAAGTTCAATATTCACCCGATAAACTATCAAGGGCCTATTTCTCGCAGTTTGCTCATTTTCAGAAGTCATCTCAAGGTTTTCCAGGAAACTGCGCAAAATTCTTTTCTTGTGAGCTTCATTGATCTAATAGTGAGAGATGGTGAATTCAAATCCACAAACCTAGCAAAAGAAAAATGGCGTGGTTTGATTGATTGTGTGCCATTTTATAAAGACTTAAACAACACCCTTTTGGGTGTAGTCTCCGAAATTTTTTTTGGCACTTGTCTCAAGAATTCGAAGATTGGCAAATCAAACGATCAGTGCATTGATGCTAGTAAAGACTTCTTGTTGAATTTCGTCTTCCAGGTTGGAAAACCGTCCCACAATATGAATTTGAACAGTGCGAATAGTGTAACTCCTGAACAGTTTGATCGCGATTTGGCCGGAGGAGTGAAGTTCTGGAATCATTTTAAGAGTCTCGTTAAAATTTCCGAGCAAGTTGACTCGTCTTTCTTGTCCCCTTCAGATCGGGAACTATTTGAAAAAGCTGACGGCTTGGTTCAAAGTTTCTGTTAGATGACCAGCAGTCATGTATTTGATTGTACCTGGTGAGATTGAAAAGAGAAGGGAATGAGGGAACTGCGAACAAACTGGAATTGGGTATAATTATCTAATTCACTTGTTTATTTCCATCTGAAGTTTGCAATGTTATATTTGAATTTATATTAGTCTTTTAGTTACTTTTGCTTATACTAGTAAATTTTGCAGGAAGGGAGAAGGCTTCCCCCCGCAAAAAAAAAAAAAAAATAAACACAATGAAAGAACAGATTGATTAAGTGAAAAACTCAAACAGGCCTGAGCTATGTCGCGCGGTCAGGAAAATCAACTTTCTCATGATCAAATTGTTTCATCCGAAGTAACCGACACTCTTCACAAAAAATTATGCGATCAACTGTCGCTAAAATATTCACTATTTTTCGGGGCAACCGTTCTGTAAGCCCTGCCCAAACTTCTGGTACTGCTATTGCTAGTGATATTCTGCGAAGAGTAACAGGAAATGGGCCATTTATTGACTTGCCGCGGATCGAGCCCTTCCATAGTCACGATAAAGGCCAACGCCTTCAGCTACCTCCTGGATCATCTATGAACTCTCGTCTTGATTCAATGGTTTACTTGAGCAATGACTTTGAAGGAATTACCAGAAATATCAAAACTTTATGTGATAAGATATGGTATCAAGAGATCAAACTGAGATCTTCAAACACTTTATTATATTCTTTTGATTTGACAGAATGTTCCAATCTTGCCTCAATTGAAGTGAAAAAGGGCGTAATATGGAATTTGAAAATGTCAGACTCTTTAGCTGGCTGGGCAGGGTACGATTTACAATTTGAAGAAACAAATTCAGGCTTTATGATACAGGGAAACGGCTTTTTCGTAGCACGTGGCACAGGCCTAATATACCAGTTAGAGCTCGAAAAAGACCAAGAAGTATTAGTAAGATCCAAATCTTTGCTTGGGACATCGGGAATCATTCAGCGAGTCAGTCCGATTCAGACCACCAACTCTTGGGCACAATCTGATGGTCCATCGCATTTGAGGCTTAGAGCGAGGTCTGTATTAGATTCCTTTAAAAAGGTGTTGATAGAATATGGTAATTTTAAGGATTTTATGCTGATTTGGAGAAAGAAAATGCCTTTCTCTTGGGGAAGTCAACTTCATTTGAAGTCATTTTACACGCTGAAAGAGACTTACCACACAGTGCGCGGACCAGGTTTGGTAATTCTACAAAGCAGTGTTTCATAATTTAAATTTTCGGGAGACAGAGAATAAATCTTAATTGAAAGGAAGAAAGCCGACTGAAATATGTTCTACTGTAGATTTAGTTCATTCTTAAGTTCAATATCGGTCCTTCTGAAGACAACGAGAAGATTAAGACGAGAATTGATAGATCAGAAAACCTGTTGTTACTTGGCTTGAGTCTGGGTCAACAACAAACAATTTGTATTTGAAGTTCAATCAATTGAGGTGGAAGGAAATGCTTTGGGAGTCGTGTCTTCATTTCTTTGACTCGGACTGCTTCGGTAACTTCTGCTTCTTAAAACTTTTCTGTGCGCAGTACATTAGCAAGGATCTCAACTTTGAATGAGCCCTTACCTTATTATTATTTTTCAGCTAAACCTGATGGAAATAGCACAGTTCTCAACTCCACTAGAATGGGAATTTTTGGCAAAAGGAAACGCAAATGTCATTTATCGGTATTGTGGCAATAATGAAATATTCAGAAGAAAGGTATTGCGTGTGAGACTCGATAAACCTCCAGGTCAGTACATCACGACTTTAGAACTAAATCAGTTTATGAAAGCTCGCTGTCAAACGAAATTTCAACGTCACTATATACACCATGAGTTGGTTCATATAGATAATGCTTTCTTATCAAGACTTGAAACCAAAAATTTCATCTTGATGGCTTCGGAGAAGTATGGATTTCTTATGGAGGATATTTTGTTTGGTGATTTTAAAACTTACATACTTTCGAAGCATTGCAAGTTACACGTGGAATTTGCCGATAAATTCGACAAAAGCTTTGTGAATTCTGTTATTTTCGAATTGAAACCCAAGTGGCTTTACGATAACAAGACTACTTACTGCCGAAACTGTGCGCTCAATCAACAAAGAAAATATGTGCGTCATTTTTGTCCGCTTGATTTTCTTTCTAAAAGCACTATTCAGACAGGCATTGATGATTTATTATTCAAGATCCCGGAAGAGATATCGAGTCTTGCTGATAAACATGGAGACTTCAAACTACGGCGATTGCTCGAAAAATATCTAGACTCCCCAGAGAATGTCTTCCAAGTGCTAAAGAACAACCAAGAGATAAAGAAGCAGAGCGATTTCATTTGCAACGTTGAATCTGAAGATGACATCTCGGACACACTTTTATTTGCAATGACAATAAGAGATGTTGGAGTATTTATCAAGTTCAGTAAAAGCTTGCCAGAGAAAATCGAAATGGGTTCCGAGTCTGATCTCTTTTGCTTTGAAGATCATGACGAGTACATTGTAACAACACATCTATATGATTTTGATCTCAAACTGAAGAGTAAGTACGAACATTGGAAGAATACTGATATGAAGTTGAGAGAATTTTACAACTCATACAATAGCACCTGGAGGCCATGTATCAAATCAGAGCAAAGTTCATGAGGAATCAAATATTCTGTAATATATGCACTATTCAACTTGTGTTTATCACCAAACATCTTCCTGATATCTGTTTTGAACTTTTAAAGAACGTACCAAGTCAGATGCTTTTTCTAAAGTGATAGATCTTTGATCCGAAATGACTTTAATGAGTGTATTTTGAACATCTCTAGCCATTTTTGAGGCGTCACCACATACATAGATGAAAGCACCTGCTTCAAGGAGTTGATTCACATCTTTGGCTCTGGCTAAAATTTTATCTTGGACGTAAACCTTCTTTGATTCCTCGCGAGAGAATGCAACATCCATTTCGAAAGAATCACCAAGCGCCCGAGAATATTCCGGCCACTCATCACGGTAAAGATAGTCTTCATCTCTGTTTCTGCACCCGTAAAACAAAATTGTTTTGCCAAGTTTAACTGTATCTGAGGCTTTGAGAAGAGCCACTCTTTCTCTCACAAATGCTCTCATCGGCGCAATTCCAGTGCCCGGTCCAACAAGTATAATCGGAGTCGAGGGGTTGGATGGTAATTTGAAAGTTGATCTCCGAACGTGGACTGGTAGTTTGTAGTTTTCGAATTTTCCCTTTGGTCCACTCAAGTCATATGTGGCATATCTGATATCATTGCGCTTGTTTTGAGACACTTCAATGTCTTTCAATAAGTTTGTAGCTACACCCGTGACAACATGATCTCCTTCCACTTCTGCTTCAACAACTGCAGTTACATGAATTACAGACTTTTCACTCAAAGAAGAAGATGAAATGGAGTAATAACGAGGCTGCAAGCTCGCAATAAGCTCAATCAAGAACACAAACGGGACATTACTCCAAGGCGTTCCATTGGATATTTGCAAAAGTGCATCCGCCAAGTTCAACTTCTTATTGTGGACCTTTTCGGCGAATGCCAACTTGTCCGAGCCTAAACGCAAAGATTCTGTCTTTGATGCCTCGGTTGGGGCGAAGGGCGCAATAGATTTTAAAGCTTGTCTCGAGATAGGGCCAGAAATCTCCAAATGATGCCTCACAACAGCCCCATAGGTGATGGGTGTAGGAAAAGGAAGTTGAACTGTGGAGTCGAGAGTTTTCAAGGTAAACACACGCTGTTCTTTATCTTCCAAAGCAAAACACGCAATAAACTTACTGACATCTTCGTTGGAGTTTGAGGGCCAAATGGCTAAATGATCACCCGTGGTATATTTCAAATTCGATGGAGATAAATCAAATTCAGCATGAACACAAGAACGATCTTTCGAATTGAACAACTCCTTTGTCTTCGATATTTGCGCCAAATAAGGGTGCAAGTGGTCAAATGGACCCCTCACGATGGGGTTTGTGTTTCCAACGTAAGATTTATTGGGCTCACCATTGGAAACAGATACATCGGAAGACAAAATCGAAGTTTCTTCTTGTAACTCGAAAGATGGCTCATATACCAGCTCATGTTCCTCTAGGTTCACATTGTTTTTCAATGAGTCAAAGCATTCCTCTTTCCATGATAAAAAGTCTTCATCCATTGTACCCAAACCATCGTCACCTTGACCATACGGAGCGAATCTCTCTGCACCAAGTAGCTCAAGTTTGTCATTCAATTTCGAACCCATTGCGTTATAGAACTCATATGTCGAGTTTCCTAAACCAAAGACAGTGAATTTAAGGTTGACCATTTCATCGGCCTCATTCTCAAGCCAATTGAAAAATTCGACAGCATTGTCTGTTGGTTCACCCTCTCCATATGTTGCAACCATGAAGAACAACAAGCAGTGGGGGTCTAAGTCCTGTAAATTATCGTAGTCATAATCAGCTAAGTCTGCAGTCAAAACGTTCAAGCCAAATTTCGAGTGCAACTCTTTCGCTAATTTATGAGCATAATCTTCAGCAGTTCCTGTTTGTGACCCGTAAAAGACGACACAATTTTTTTTGTTCTGCTTCAATTTGACAAGAATATCTCTTTCGTCCTCGCCACCCCCAGCTACAAAGCCGGCGGAGCTTGAACCATCGGAACCTGAAATGAAGTCCTTACCAAAGTAATAGGCGACAGCCAATGCAAGTACTGTGATGACAATTAAGTCCAATTTGTCCAACATGTTGTATTCTTAAAAAGAAAGCTTTCCAAAGAGTGGGGTTTGATTGTGATTTGGGCAGAATCTACACCGCGGAACGACGACCTCGACAAAATCGTATATTGACGTGCGTCGGGAAATTCAAAGAGGGTCAAAACACGTACTAGTGATTCGAAAATTTTCGAAACTTTTAGATTCAAATGTGAGGACAGGTGTGGGCTGTTTAATAATCAAAGAATAATGAAATATCGAATGATTTTTGACATACATGGAATTCCTGGAATACAGTATACGAAGTATCACATGATTATAAATGTGTTACTGCATAAAACTAATATGCCGTAGAAAGTTTGTCGGGCTCAGAGGCAGGATGTATCCTGTCCGAGCTCGGAATCCAATTTTTTTTTCTTTTACTAAGACAGCTTTAGTAAAATTTGCTATAATCTTTATTCTTAGCTATTTAATGTGCTATTAGTTGAAAGGTAGTCTCATTATCACAAATTTGGAGGTTTTTATTCATCACCAATCTTGCAATCTTGGTCGTAACAGTTTATGCATATGATTAATCCACTTACCCCTCACAAATTTTTTTCCGGCATTCTCCTCAATGTAGATGAAATTTATACAGGAGTGTCGAGTTCCGTCTCTCCCAGAGAGTAATTCGATGTCGATTCTTCTTGAGGCATGCTGAATTCAGGAAAACACCGTTTAATCGACTCAGCGATCTGTTCTCGAACATCGACATCTTGGTATATTTCGATCATAAAATCATAAAGAGATCGAGGTCCAAACTCCCGCTTGCTTCTTGCACCTAAAGAGTATTCTGGCGTGGCCCCGGATTTATCTGCTCCCGATGGTATTATTTTTTTAATGTAATCTCTCTTAGCAAGATCCGCAATAACACCCTGGGCCGTTTTATTGAACACAGGTATGGGTGCGTTGAGTTTATCAGAAATACCAAAATCTGATATATTATCCAAAAGTTCACCTTCGCTGATCTTGTTTTCGCTCAAAACAATCATGGATATGACCAAGATTGTGAAGCCACCCATAAAATTTTCCGGTGTGTTGATAATAGTTGGAGCCCTTCTTAAATTTGGCATGTGAAAATTGTGACTCAGTTGCGCTTTTTCACTTTCGTCGTGATGTATGTCCGAGCTCCAAAGTTTGAGGAGAATTTCTCCTGATTCGGGTTTGAGGGCTGAAACCAACAGAAACTCATTCGAAGACTGTTCGAGCGTTATACCATAGACCAACTCTAATTCTTGCTTCAAAATAGAAGTCCATACTTTGAGGTTACCTTTCGTATTCAGCGCTTGAAGAATTTGGTGGAAGTGTTCATTCCGTATTTTCAAATGGCGAGAGTGTTTCGACAAGACCATCCTTATCATGTCTGCAATGACGATCAGTTTCTGTGCATCTGAAATATTCCCAGATGAGCTAGTTTCCGTTTGGTCTGAATATTCACCATCATTCAACTCTGAAAAATTTCTTTTGGCCATCTTCCATAAGTATCTCTCTAATAAAAGAAGTCAACGCGTCCTTGAAATTGGATGCGCACGAGAGTTTCGAAAGCCGGTGCGCGACACGTCCCCACCCACGAAATTTGTTGGTGTTAAGGCAAAGTACAAATAGCAAGGACTGTAGAAGAGTTTGAAGAGTGAAAAAAAGACGAAACTATTTCAAAGGTAAAAAAAGAAGACTTCTCAATTTAAAAATATGGTGACGACTACTTAAATAAAAAAACTGTGATATAAAAAAGGTCGTACCCGGATTCGAACCGGGGTTGTTCGGATCAAAACCGAAAGTGATAACCACTACACTATACAACCTTTTTGATGTTTTTCCGGAAATGAGTAGGTTAGGTCAGCTGATCTCAACTAAGGTCCTCATCATACAGTTGGCGCGAAGCTTTCCTGTAATACGATTTGTTTCTTTAAGAATAAAAAAAAGTAAGGAAGTAGGATTTGTTTCTTTAAAAAAAAAAAAAGGCAAAAATATAAAAGGCTTTGACTAGTTGATACTTCATTGCGGTTACAAATATAAAATCGATTGCCCTTTTTTGCCGTAGTACGGCGTGAAGTGGGCTTTGGTTCGCCGGTCGGTATGTATTTGGGAGCTGGTTAGAGGTTTTTTTTCTATAGTTTATAGTTTTTAGAGAGTGATGGTTAATGCCACCTCTCTCTTCCTTTAATCAGATGTATCAGTCAAAAAAAAAAAAAAAAAGGAAAGTTCAGTATCTCAGTACATGACTCAGACGTCTTATGGGTTTTTATAGTTTTATGAAGATTTTTCCTGTAATACGATTTGTTTTTTTAGAAAAAAAAAATTGCAGCAAAAAAATAGTCCCTAAGTCGCAAGAAGCAAGAGCGCTTACCTCCCATAAATACCAATATGTTTACAGAGATTTTTCCGGAAGTTGAACCTATCCAAAGATGGAAAGTGTTTTGGTTTTGGAAAACCCTTCACCAGGAAGAATGGTTAAAGCGAAATGACCTCTTGGCAACTGAGCTTTTTAATTGAGGATCATACGTGCCTATGTCTGACTCTCCAGAAAATACGTCTTTGATGCGAAGTCATCTTTGGGTAAACCTTGTTGCTAAAACCGACATCTTTTCACATCTTTATAACTTTTGTGATATTACAACATTCTGGTGGCAGGAAATTGGGCTTGTAAAGCCCATGAATCTCAAGGAAATTCTAGCGCCAGCTGATATTTGTTTTGAGAATTTGAGAAATTCAAATTGGCTCTCTTTGACGGTTTTAAAGTTCATCATTCGGTATGTACCTTGTTTAAAATTAATTAGAGGTCTTATTCTTCTATAGTTAACAGATTTAAGGCAATGATGGTCTTGCTATCAGATGTATCAGATTTAATAAAGCCAATTTGAACCCAAAGAATTGTTCATTTAGCTTTTGAAAGTGTGTCTTCTAAGTATGCCATGTTATGCAGTGATACAAGATAAATGTAAAACAGCACAAGCCTATTCAAGATCAGCCTTTACCTCTCTCAATACTTGTAGAGCAAAAAGATGATCCTCTTCCTGAGCTAGTCCGCTTACAGTCAAAGCTCCTAAGATTGCATCCGTACCGCACACCTTAATTGGTATCGACCCTCCATGTGTTGCGTATTCTTTTGGATCCACAAATAATGCGTCCGCAACCGTCATTTTTTTGATCGCTACTTTGCGGCCCATGTAAAAGGAGGATTTTCCAAAGCGAAGTGTTGTTCTTTTTTTCCTAGAAACCCAATGATCATTGTCAATTACAACACCATTTTTTGATGGGGAGTGGAATAAAACTTGACCATTGGAAAGGGTAATATCAATAAGCATTGGCTTAGAATACTCCTGTGCCAATTTGTGTGCATGTAATCCAATTTTCCAACCAATTTCAGAATCAAAACGCGACAAAGTAATTTCAGATCCTTCCAAATTCTCTAGGCTCTCCAAGGAATAGTCAAATAAAGGATGAGGCATGATGTGGAGAAAAATTAGAGAAGAAGATGATGGGTTCCAAACTAGATGTCGAAAGAAGCCTTCCGAGTGGGGTTACCCCCACTTGCGTGGGGGCAATCACTAAGGAGTTCATGTACCGGATCTCCGCGGCTTTTCCGGGAGGATTTCCGGCATTTGTTGCTTGTGAAGTTAGCTTGTTAACGAAGAGGCAGCCATTTATCTAGCTCTTAAGCGAGAAAAAAAAGGAAACCATTGGAAATATTTCACATAATTCACATATAATATTTGTGGCAGATTCATCACATTTTTTGTCCCCTAAAAGTTCAAACTTAAGGGGTACATCTAATGCCCAACGTGCCTTTGTCAATAACTAATTATATCATGATATACTGCATACACCTTTCCGATGAGTGAGCTTATCTGTCGTGAATTATTGGATGGGATGAATCCGAAGAAAAAACACTTTCGTGCTGACCAAATAAGGATAAACGTATTTAAAGAAATTAACTTCTTCTTCTGTTTAGTATTTTTGTGGTCAATAGCTTTTCAAGTTCAATGCTATCTCACGAAGTTTCTGCGAACCGTCGGCTTTTGCAATGTGCCAGCGCCATTTTTTGGTGTTTGTTATCAGGTGGGCCAATTTTTGGGTTTGCAGCATTGAAACCCATTCTTATCAAAGAAAGGATATACGAGAGTGTTTGTGACATTTCTATTAATGGGACCTTGAGTAGCGGATGGGAAAACTTTATCTTGGACCCATCCATGTTCAGCACTGTTTCTACTTCTGTCGCTAAGATTGCAGCTGGTGCTACAGAAGAAGCCGCTACTGCAAAATGTAATGGGCAAGATATGAAGTTGAATATGATGTTTACCGTTGCTGCTATGTTGACCAATGTGTCTGCTTTGCTCATTGGTAGTTGTCTTGATAACTTTGGTCCTAAATTCTGTGGTCTTGTAGGTGCATTTTTCTTATACCTTGCGTGTTTTATCTTCATTTTCAGTGAGGGAATATCCCAGAACTTTTCATTCTTTGACCCTTACTTGGTTGGATATGCATCTTTGGCCCTCGGAGGTCCTTTCGCTTTCATTTCATCATTTCAACTTTCCAACGCCTTTCCTTCGAATAGCGGAACAATTTTGGCACTTATAACTGGTGCATTTGATGCTTCTTCGGCAATATTCTTAATTTATAGAATTTTGTACAACGTTACCAACGAATCATTTACGTTGGACAAATTCTTCAAATGTTATTTGTTTGTACCAACGTTTATCACAGTCGCGCAGATTTTGATCATGCCCAGTGATTCTTACAAGACCGACCCGGAGGTAAGTTTATGTCAAAATGATGCAGAACGAGAAACAGCTCCTGTGAGCGCTTCCGAAACTGATGCTCTACTTAGTAGGGAGGTAGACTCGACTAAGGTACTTCAGAGGAGGGACTCTATAGGTGATGCGCTTAAACAACCTTACGCCACGGAGGGTGAGGATGTCTTGAAGGAACATTCCGGTGGAATCTTTGGTATCTTACATGGGTTTTCTGCCAGCTACCAGCTCAAAACCCCTTGGTTCTTCTTAATGTGTTTGTTCGCGACAATTCAAATGTTGAGATTGAACTATTTTGTGGCTACTGTGGGAACGCAATATACCTACTTGTTGCATTCAATTACCAAAGGTTCACTTTTGAACAAGTTTTTTGACATTGCTTTACCTCTCGGAGGAATAATTGCAATCCCATTTATTGGCGTATTTCTCGATTACTGCTCCACGGTTGTTGTCTTGACAGTTTTACTCGGGATTTCTCTCGCTATAGGAATCCTTGGCCTTATTCCAAATTTTTATGCCGGCTTGTTGAATGTATCTCTTTTTGTTGTTTACAGGCCATTTTTTTACACAGCAATTTCTGACTATAGTGCAAAGGTTTTCGGCTTCGATACATTTGGAACTGTGTACGGGTCAATCATCTGCATTGCAGGTGTGGTTAATTATTTTCAATCAACATTGGACAAGCTCACGCACAATACTTTTGCAATGAATCCAACACCAATCAATCTGATTTTGGTCGTGATCACCTTTTTAGTCGGCTCAGCTACGGTGGTTTATGTTAGAAAACAAGCGATTTTATACAATGCGAACAAGCTGGTTGCGCGTTAGCAAGATTATAGAATTTGATTTATTCCAAACTTAATATAGAGCAATTTTAATATTCGTTTTTACCATAAGAATTGTATACCGAGAACATGCGAATAATGAAGGCACAGTTCAAAAATCACGCAAGCCAAACCCCGTCTGAAAACATCCTTACACCCTGAGATACTCAAGTCGAGGTTTTATCGATATCTATAAGCGAACGTCGTTCCTACAATTAGCTAACTATCAACATGAAGCCCGTTGTCTCGACGGGAAAAGCATATTTCTGCACCATTTTATCCGCTTTTGCAATTGTGATTTTATCTGTGATAGGGTATCTTTTCAAGACTGGACATGAATCTATGATGGGATCTGTGAATGATCCTGATGATGGTGATGCTGTTGCACAAACAGTCTTTGGCGCTGTCTTCGTTTATTTGGCCTTCTTTGTTTTCTGTGGATCTCAAGTGTATTTGATTCAAAAGCAAAACCGAATCAAATTGTGAGGATGGTCCGAATGCCCGGTGAGGGTTCTCTTGTCGGTGTGTCAGCACAGACTTTTATTCAATTCTTTTATTCATTCATCATTCAAACAAGTGCCAATTACATATAGGTAATAAACATAGAAATTGTACGCTGCAGAGAAAAAAAAATATATAAAAAAAAACGAAAACCATTAAAAAACCAGATAGACAGTGTGTGGGATCGTACCTCTAAATTTATAAACAAAAATGCTTTATTCTGCTACAATCTTGCAACACTTTCTTTGCCTCCCTTCCAAAAAGTGTTTCCACTCCAGTCACAAATATCAAAGCTTAGTAAACGAATTTCTTGAACCTCTTCTTTAGAAGCACCGACGTTTAAAGCACCCTTCAAATGTCCTTTCAAGGTGGGATTAACATCTTGAGGAATTAATGCACAAAGTACACAGAAAGAGGTCTCTTTTGCATCCAAGATACCTTCATAACTCAAAATGGAGCCATAAACACTATGATACGCATATTGCCATAAATCCGGATACGCATCAATTAGCTGATTTCGAACCCTGCTCTTGATTTTTCCATAAATAATACTCCAAAATTCAGAGCCCCTTGCCGTATTTTCTAAAATGGCTTTAGAATTAAGAGAGCTAGCCGCCACAGGCCCTTCTATAGTATTAAATGTTTTAGATTTGTCCCCTTCGAACCTCGCGCCTTCCACATCCTCCCGCATGACAACAGAGGAGCTCAACTGCCCAGGTAATATCACTTCGGGTCTTTTTGTTTTCAAACCGGGCTTCAACCTATCGGGCATGGCACTTTGAAGCGCGGTTAAAGCGTTGATTGACTTTGGTAACCCTGAGATCGGAGCTATCTTCAATATGGCTTCCCGGATCTTGCTTGCAATCATATTTTGTAGAGCTCTCATTTCTTCACCTCTAGAAAATTTGAAGGGAAGTGGAAGCTTCTCATGATAATTTTCAGGTATTAAAATATCAGGTAAATTTGTGCCGGTTTCGTAAAATTCATTGTACTTTGCGGCCGAGGCAATTGAGTCCTCTGCTAATTTTAGCAAATAATAATCTGTCAAGAGGGATTTTTCCAGCGACACAGATGTCTCAAGAAGTTGCTGTCTCAATGCGAAATGTAACACTTTTCCGATTTCTTGTGATTGGTTGACTGCTGTAAGCGCAGATGAGGCAAAAATATACCAGTTATTATATAGGCTAGGGTATTTGTAGGCGAGTCTTACTAGCCTTTCAGCTGTTAATAAAGTCATATGCAGAATAAAATATGCTATCAAATCAAATATCTAGGCAATGAAAACTAGGAAAATTCAATTATCAGGGTATGTTTAAGCTGAGAGATTGTGGTTGAATGCAATTGATGTGAATCGAGGTGTGGTGTGGAGTGTCGTAAAGTTAGATCAGGTCGTGTATGGACGGGAAAGTACCAGACCGGCATATGAATTAGAACAAAAAACTGTGATAACGGTACTTAAGTTAATTTCTTTTTATTAAAAAGAAAATAATGCAATCAAGTTCTGGGTAGACGCATTTTGAAATATGAGTATCTTACGACGTAATACAAAATACTCTTATCAGCGCTCATACATACAGTGCACAAAGTTCACACATAACATAATTTGTTTCAGTAGAATGTTGCGAGTTCTCCTCAAGTAATGGCTTAAATTCAAAACTTTTGATGTTTGAGAGATACTTACTTTGAACGAATCCCACCACTCACCCAGACCCTTGCAATTTTATCTTTGACTTTCTTTTGCTGATCAACTGTCCATTCTCCTAGACCCCAAAAATGCAGCGCGTTGGGGAATGCAGGCGAAACCTTTTGATTGAAGTATCTAAAGGGGATGTTTAACTGTGCGCTTAAATCCCGTGGTAGGGAATCCTTTAAATCATTCTTGATCTTCTTGAGTTCCTTCGACAGAACGAAAATATCTGCACCAACATCGGGATCCGCGAGTTTTGGAAATGAAAAGTTCTCATGACTTTTTTCCCAAGGCCTCATAGACTGGTCTACCGGCAACCATTTATCAGAATTACGCCAGTGATCAGAACCCACCATTTCATATATACGAGATACTGCTCTCTCATAGGCAAATTTCTCATCCTCACCAGTGAATGATTTTACGTCTCCATAATTGGTATCGTCTCGAATCTTCGTTTCGTCATTATAGTACGATTTTGCGTACGCTTGATCGTATGAGGAGATATTGGGTCTGTAGGGATTAAGCGTTTGCATAGTGGTTTTTGCATACATCTCTTCTTGTTGCACAGTTTCACTGTCAATCTGATCCTGGGGTTCTGATGTTAAAAACAAGCTCTCCGGATCAACTTCGCATCTCAAAAATAATTGGCATCTAGATTCATACAATGCATCTAATAGGGTAATAAATCTTCTGGCTTCGTTCTTCATTTTTGAGGTCATCACGGGAACATTGTCAATAATGACAGTTCTATATGTCGATGCAAGTGTGATATAATCAGAGGAGCTGAATAGTCCTTTACAGATGTAATCAAAGTCTAGCCAACACAAAGTATGGTTAAAGGTTTTTGGAATGACTGATTTACGGTTGTAAACGCAAATTGTTTCTTTCTTCCACTCGATATCGTCAATACTAAAGTTTGAATTCTTATTGAAGGCTTCTGGGCCCAAAGCCTTAGATTCAATGAGATTGTTCCACTCTTGATCATGATCTGGATTATTTTTCTTGATAATGATATGCATTTTTGTGGAGGATTCCAGGGCAAAATGGCGTCTGTAGTCGAATTTCGAACCCATATCGACGGCAATGCACCGACTATGGAGAATTCCCACGAATGATTTAAATCGGGACTTATTGAAGCCAGACAGGTAGAGTTCTTCCGGTAATTTGTTTGAAGTAGCCACCAAAACACCACCTAGCTTGAAGTAGTACGTGAACAAAATTCTAACTATTTGAGCCGAAGCTACATCCGGTAACATGAACTCATCTAGCATAAAGACAGTACTTCTTTCAATCATCTTTTGGGCAATCTCAAATAAAATGAATTCATTCTCCATGGTAAACTTGTGTTTCTGGCTCACCGATGCAGTAAGCAACCTTTCTTTTTGTATTTTGTTTATCTCTCCAAAAACCCACAAAATAAAGCTATTGTAATGCCATCTCATTTTGGAATCATATGGTAAACTAGCCGCAAATATGTCCATCAACATAGACTTACCACAGCCAACTTCGCCATTCACCAATAAACCATGAGGCGATGAAATGTTGTGAAGCTCTTCTTCATCAGTCATGTATCTTACAATTTCTCGTTTTCGCACCTCGATATCTCTGCGAAACCACAGCTTGAATTTATGTATCGGTTCACTTTGAAGGCACTTTATATTCCTTTGCTCTTCAGCATGAATAATTTCGAGTTTTCGCAACAAAAGAGATTTTTTCACGTCTATTTGACTATCGGGTTCGTAGTTGATCAACCTTTGGTAAAGTTTCTGAAATTCCTTCATGATGCGTAATTGCGATTCGTCTTTGGCTAGTTTTCCCAGTCGAACATAGCTTTGATAAATTGAAAATGGATCAGTTAGGGCTATAGCTGTGTCTTCTCTCTCTTGACTTTTGCAAAATGTAGAAGGAAGTCGGCCTTCAACTCCGCGGATTCCGCTTGAAATAGTTGAGTAGCACTTTATGGCATTAATTTGACATGTGATCTTCTTCATCTAGTATGACATCGTTTTTTTTCTTCTCTCAAGATTGATGCGGCGTGTGCCATTATATACGGTACGTCACATCGCATTGGAAACCATGGCCGCGTGATCCGATTCGGATTTGATTTTCGCGATAAGATTGCATAGATAGTCTTGCGACATTTATATTGTGACATTAATCATTGATGCTACTTGTATGCGTGAAATTTTTTTGAAAAAAATCTAAGTAGTCTACACTCACCAAAATAAGCAAAATAAAAAGCAGATCAGAGACACACAGATAACCAATGAGCGAGAATGCATGATTTCCAATCATAACAGCTATGGTTCCGAATTCGAAACAACGGACTGATTAGATTCATCAACATTCAGTGGAGACACTTTGATAGCAGGCCGGTCCTTATTGATTCTTAGTTGGGCAAACTTTTTGTCTAGCGAATTAGATAAACCGTTCATTTCTTCATCGGATCGGCCGTAGAGTTCATACCACCACTTCACTTCAGAATAATTGAAGAAGAGAACATTCGAATTGGCCGTTCTGTCAAAAAGCGAATTCGTAAATTCTCCTCGACGCGTTAAAAAATAAGCCCACACTGAGGTGGTATTCTGTCCCAAATTTTGACCCACAGTCCTTTCTTTCTCTGAATCACATAGAAATGTACCATATTGGCACGAGTAAGAATGGTATAGTAATCTCTTTAAAAACCGGCTGTTGAACTCAAATTTAGATGGCTGCTGTCGATATATCTGATAAACGCAATCAAGAAACTGATGAAAAACGGGAGATCTTTCATTACTACCAGAGTAAATGGATTGGAACATTTCAGCCCTATTCTCTGCAAATGCCAGAGGCTTTGCAGTATTTTTGATGTGACTTGCTGCTCGCTGGAATAATGAGGTCATCAAATTTTTGGCGACACCATCATTGAAGCTGTTACTACCATCGAGTTTCGATTTTTCGACACTTGGAGATGTTTCGTTGGGTTCAGGGCTATCTTGGAGTTTCGGGTCGTTTATCTTTTTATCCTGCCTAGAACCCTTGTTAGACTTTGGTAAAAGAGCACCTATGCACCCGCCTTGGTCACTTCTGGTTGCAAACTTGAAGCCAAAGCTAAGCCATTCTTTTTCTATAAGTACCATAAACCCTTCGTAAGTTCTATAATATGGATCAAGACATAGTTGCGCCAAAGCTGAAACCTGTGAAGTTCTGTCCCAACCATCCGAGCAATGAATTAAAATGTTCGTATTGTTCAAATGAACAGACTTTGTTATACGATCGACTGCCTGTAAGATAAGGAATATGTGATGAAGCCATTGTGTTTTTGTCAATGACAGCGGAAGTGAAGTAGCAGAAACAGGCCCTTCACCCGTTCCTCCTTGAATGGGGTTCATATCAAGGTCACTAAGCACCTTTGTAAGTTTGTCTAATGATTCACGCATGACATGAATGTTATCAATATTGCAAAAAATTTTATCGACCAGCTGAGTTTCTTGAGCATTGTGGTTCAAGTTTCTCGAACGGGGGTTTTCCAAAGAGGATTTCCCACGATAATTATCAACATTTTCTGTCCCAGCACCCAAAGCATGCTGAGCCATAGCATTCGTAATAGGTCTCAAATCGACTATTAAATTCTTTTGTGGCTGGTCTCTGAGTTCAGAGTCAATGTGAAGCAGTTGATCTCTTTCTAAACTTTGGGATTTGAAAATTTCTTCGATCAACTTTTCATCCTGAAGAGATCTATTTTGCAACTTAAGTCCCACAAGGGGTTGCAGACATCTTGCAATCACGTTTCCATTTCCGCTCGCCGCGTGTTTATATACTATGGCGGGAATCCTTTGCTTTGATCGAAATTTCCCAGCATGCTGTATGACACTGTCGGAGACAGAGGCCGGCACAACGATCAACTCGGGGTAGGAGGAACAGAATTTGTAACCCTCATTGATTTTGCTTATTCGCCAAAAGGATTGATCATCATCAGGGTTAATCAAAGATTGTCGCTTATATTCTTTTTCTGGATCATATAAGGCCCATCCCAGTATGGTCAACTTCGCTTCAAAATTATTCGGGCGATACTCAAAAGCATAAAAATCTTTGATTGAACTGCTTACTTTTGTAATATTTAAAAGCTGACTGAGCTTTTGATAAACATTGGAACAGATCAGGTCGTTGCAGAAATCAAACAGGTAATACGTGAAGTCTTTGCAAAGAATTCGAATGTGAGAGGCTGAATATTTATCGAAATTTTCTAAGGTCAGAAGAGCCAGACTTTCCGAACTTTGCTCATTCGAAATTATCGATTGACCCCATGAACTGCCTCTGGACTTGAAGATTCTCTCAATCATTGGGTAGCAAATCCATATTTCTCGGGACCTCTCTGTGGCTTTTTCCTGTTTACACGAGAAGACCAAATGGAACCTAGACAAGACAAGTGATCCTTTAAAGTGGTGTCCACGTCTTGTGATAATAACATTATCAATGCTTGATACTCTAAGAGAGTCCATTTGTCAGCTTAATTGTTTTGTTGATATGTTTCAGGGACACGCTCCGCCTGAATTCTGGAAGATAACATATCACGTGATACGGTCTTTTGAGGGGAGAGGCCGGCCCGTATTTGATGTGGCGTTTGACGCTTCTGCTTCGAGTCCACAACTTTCAGTATTTTGCTCTGGATGACGCGGAATCACCCAAAAAATGATAGAAGATAGTAACATTAAAAAAAAAAAATCTATTTCACTGTATTTTATCATATTAGATTTTATAAAGAGAGTGAACAAGTCTTACACTTAATTACGGTGTGCGCAGTTTGGCACTGATGAAATAATGTGGGTCAAATTGACGAAAATCATTACTTACAACAGTTGCATCATGTTTATTCTCTTCTATCTGATAATTACTGAGGTAAAATTTGAAACAAGGCAAGAAATAGGTGGAATTTTCAAAAACTTCGGATAATTCGACGTAGCAGCGCAAATTTTGAGTGAGTAATCGTAGAAGGACTTTTTCTTGTTTTCACCCTGAAAAAGTCCTAGCATCTCGGGGAATGTCTTGCGATTTTTGATGGATACGCACCGTAAATTGGTACTACATTACATAAAAGAAATAAATATACTACGTTGTCACGTTGTGATTGCTATATATGTTTAGTATTTAGATGTAATGATTTACAACCAAGTTGGCGTTCATTTCTGTAAATTGAAAGAAGCACTTGAGTTTTGATACGAAGTCAGATGACTACAAACCATCAAACTTGGCGATAGTACTGGCAGAAGATCCCTTTTTTGTAGCTTTGTCATTCTTGTTCGTGGTTGGTTGCCGTTTTTCGCCGCTCATTGGCTTAGCCTTACTGACTGCTTTAATATCGATCTTCTTATTCTTTGAATTCTGAAGGATTTGAAACATGTCACTTCGCTTCTTCTTATTGATTATTGGCGTCTCCTTAGAAATCGTGCTTTCATCTTCAGAGTCACTTGAATTATCGGACTCCAGACTCTCCGGAGATGTCTCAGGCAGTCGGGAAAACTTTGGTTCCGCATACTCTCCACTCGCTGCCTCTCCAAGATCTTTATCTGATTCTGAGTTGCTCTCATCCGAATCGAATTCAGACATCTCCATCTCATCGGAACTTGAAAAGTCATCACTTTGGCTGTCACTCTCCATTATTTCAGTATTCTCATAGTCTCTTCCTGACCATATTTTCAAACCTTCCATGCCGGAACTTACAAGTCGGTAATCGTAATCAATATCAAGACCACCAACTTCATCCACCGCACCAGATTTACTCATGAGCGAAGAGTGAACTCTAGTTTCAACAACTTTTCCCTTTTTGTAGTCAACTCTATGTACGAAGCCATCACTATCTCCACACCAAACCGAATTGACCAAGTCAGCATCTCCAGAATTCATGGTAGAAATGATCGCATCAATAGAAGCGTTTCTATTGACCTTAACCCTTGAGATTTGGTCAGAGAGGCCGTTATTAGAGTTCTTCCAAAGCGTAATGACTCCTTCTCCGTGGGTGACAATGACTGTATCGTTCTTATTTGCATTGACAAATTCGGTCGGATAGCACATAGATAATAACTCGTCCGCCTGATCATCAGACTGAGTAATAATACCTTTTCTTATGTCGACATGAGCTAACTTCGTCGATCCCAAGGCAAGAAAATGGTAAGGAGAGACACTGGGCATGGGAAGAATTTTGTTCACGGCATCTTCTTGCACATTGTCTAGTTTGAACTTGAGTTTTCCAGAAGACAAATTGGTGCTGTCAAGAACAAGAACATGTCCATTCTCCGTTCCAGAAACCAAAAAAGGATGTGTGGTGGACATAGACAAAGTTGTAATGGCATCTCTGGGCGTACCCTGCAAGTGAGAGGATAAATCAATTTTCGACTGAACTTTACCTGTTTCCGTCTTTGCCTTCTTTAACATGTTGTCCGTCCCGACCGTAAACACATTTTCACCAGCTTCATTCTCAAGAACATCAAACATTACATACCTGCATGATCCTTTGTGTCTTCTTGTTTTCCAGCTGACACCGAGTACATCATCATTGACGATACCGGCGTGATCAATTTCTGTTCTCCACCATTTCTTTTTGAGCAGCGAAAGTTGAATTTTGTTAGTCTTTTCTTTCAAAATAAAACTCTCTCTTTGTGCCGCAAGTGAATTTTCAAGGGCTTCGGCGTTATAGGTATGACAAAATACATGACCAGTTCCCAAACCGGACACTATTATCGGACGGGTAGGATGCGCTGCAGTGGAAAAAAGAGGATCGCTAAATCCGATCTCAAGGATTGGTGGTGTGTTGGATTCGTTGTCCAAAACGCTGTTTCCATTTCTAGACTTTTTCCCCATTTTGTGTGAAGCTTGCCAGATTTAGCCTTGCACTGGTGGAGAGATGAGATGGATATTAGCCCAGGTAAAATGCGCGAATAAATTGCGTTGTGGGGGAATGTGATTACATGATAACAAAATTCAATAATAGTTCTTAAAATACATAACTGGACACAAAATAAAATTGTATTTGCCAATACGGCAAAAGATACATCTAGAAAATATCTCCGCAGCCTGCTAATTGATTGTCCTTTCTTTTAATCCAGTATTGGCCATTGAAGTGCCAATAATTGTCTCCAGTGACTGGATGTGTCAGCTTTACAAACCACTGGGGTCTGAAACTTTCATGGTTCAACTCCCTTTGTTTTCTTGCTGCCCTCTGCTTTTCTTCCACTCTATTCTTTTCTGAAGAAGCTTCATCATACCTGCCATCCTCCATTGCTCTCTGGTCGGGTCTTAATCTTGTGTCAGTAGGAGCCAACCAAGGTCTAAGTTTCTCATTAATATCATTCAATGTGATGGCAAAAGAAGTCAAATTGAAAGGAACATCCGGCCTGGGAGCTACTTGCCACACAAGGAATTTGTTCCCGCTTTCTGGATCCAGACTTCCATCTGTCGTATCCACCAACAGGTCTTTTCTCTTCAAATTGTAGTCCGAGGTAACCTTCTTAGCGAAAATTTTGGAATTCCAGTGACCTCCGATTGCCCAATGTGCCTTTCCGTCTTTGTCATTCACGACACCCGACAATTGGTACGCGGATGAGGCCTTCCAACCCCTTTGCTTGAGGTCAACGTGAATCACATCTCCTGTAGTATGATTGCGCACTTCCATGATTCCAAAGTTGTCAACAGTAGGATTACCAATAATGATTCCCACCACCGAAGTATTTACCTTCTTCCAACTATACAACTCTTCTTCAACTTTGTCACCAGATTCAGTTATAGCTCCTGAGTCTGGTCTTATAGTACAAAACATTTTTCCTAAGTGCTGAAAATCAAATGACCGGCCACGGAATTGAGACTTGACTGCATTCTCACCGTAGTAATCCCATTTCGCTGACTCTGCATGACAAGCACTGATTGGGGGGTGATGACTCACTTGTTCTGAGATCATACGGAACCCTTGATCTTTTCTGCAATACTCAAATGTTTCGCCCAATAAAGGATTGAATGGCTTAGCAATTCGATTGATAGTAGAAGAATATTCAGATGCAGCGAAAGCAGCCACATAAACCATTCTCAAAGTCGAATCTTCGATTGCTGCGGCTTTGCTTAAAAGATCGTTATATTCGATATCCTCAGCCAATCTTTGAAGCAATGATGTGCATTCATTGAAGGACACTGGTAAGGACATTTTCGTCATATCTTGTCCGACCATCGATTTCACAATTCCCCACAAGCCGACCTTTGGGCGGTTATCTTTATCCATCGATAATTTTGTTCTTGGGGCCAATTCATACCCTAAGAACGATCCCTCATCAATAATTACCTTTTTCTTAAGATCTTGTGCTTTAGTGAGGCCTGAAGAGCTAGCTTTCTCAATTGGAAGCTTCTCCTCATCCTGAGATTCTTTAGGGTTAATATCTTTCGGAACTTTGCCAGAATCCACCAATGTGTCCTGGCCACCATCTTGTGTATCTTCGAAATCATCCGCGTCAAAGAATTCGTCCTCAGAATCATATAAAAAGTCATTTAGCAACTGCGAGTCACCATCGTCTTGAGTTGAAGCTGGAGCCGAACTGGTGGCTGCATCTGATGTGTTTTTATTGATGACTCCAGCAGCAAAATCATTGTTGACTTGAGGGGTAGAAATGCCTTTTGATTCGAGAAGTTTTCTCAATTTGTATTTCTTTCCTTCGTATTGCGCCAAAGTTTGTTCGTGCCTTTGAATTTCATCCTCCAACTGTCTGATCGAGGTCTCCCATAATTTGTTCACCTCCTGTTGTCTCTCAATTTTTTTCAAAAGTCTTGCCTCCCGAATTTGCACCGAGGAATTATACAGTTCGATCAAGCTACGAATGTTGTTTAACGTTCGTAAACCGACACTATATGTTTCCTCCTCCAACAAGCCATCTTCTGCTTTCGCTCCTAAGGCCTTGAATAGCTGCTGAAGACTGACGACCTCTATAAGAATAGAACCCTTCGTGGCAGCCACTTGCTCGTTTGAAGCCTTGTTCTCGGCAGATTCAAGATTAATTGAATCTGTATCAGAGAAGACACTGTCCTCAAGATCATAATCAAAATCTTCGCCACCAGTGTCAAGGCTCATTCGTGTTTCATTCATCGATTGCCTCTTCTCATTGATTTGGGGGAGATTTCCCAGAGGGACAAGCGGTTTGGAAACAGGGGTTGATTCAAAGGAATTTAAGCTAGCATTATCTTCAGCCTCTGAGCCAGTGAAAGAGGAAATGGAAACCTGGCTCGGGGTCTTCTTGTGCAGACGCTTGCGTCCAGGGATATGGAGTAATCTCTTTTTCTTTTCCTCGTCGACGGGAGGCGTATCCTCTTGAGAGATCTCAACGTTACTATCCATTGACACTCTCTTAGAAATATTTGAGTTGGTTTTTTGCCGAATTATGTCTTTGGAGATTGTGATAGCATTTTGCAAGGTCCAGACCCAACGATTTGTCTCTACGGGGTGGTTCGCCTTGAGGTGCCATTTGATTCCATTCTTCCCGATTATTTCGAATTTTAACTTTTCCGAAGAGTCCAAGTGCAACGTTGCATAACCAAGATTTAAAGAACCTCTGCAAGCGTTGTTTGTATCACTTTGATTGGTATAATAGGACAAGATGCCATACTGATCCAAGACAAAGTAACGCAATTTATAGCCAGAGGCAAAATTGGTCCATTTTCTCAAGTATCCTTTATAGGTTGGCGTGGACCCTGGTGCCGATACATTACCAGACGTATTTGTTGGATCCATCATATTTTGATCCTTGCTTGCATTCTTCAAGAGTTTTCTGATTGGGTCAGCTTTATTTGAGACTAAGTCAATGGGAAGTTTCCCGCGCTTATCTCTCTTAAAAGGATCACCTCCATGTTTGAGAATCCACTCACACATTTGTAGATCTTCTTTGCGAATGAATTCATGCAAAACCGTGTTCCCTGTTTCAGGATCTGCTCCGTTGATGTCCAATAGCTCGGATGCTCTTGGGTTATTCACGAGGAGATTTTCCAAACCATCAAATGCTCGTTGACTAAAAAATTGGCGTAATTCAGTTGCCGACCGCTCAACAAACTTCGCACGTTCATATTGCATCAACTGCGCTATATTTGCATCTTTTGCGAGCTCCACCGGTTGGATTTTTTGATCATTCAAAACAGTGTCGTTTATGAAAGGCAACCCCATCAAGTATTTGACGACGTGGAACCGGGAAGCAATGACAGCTAAATGAAGTGGTGTGTTTCCGTCTGAATCTTGTGCATTTATATCGAGGTCATATTCCTTGTTCTCGATTAAGGCCTGAATCAAATTCAAAGGCGCAACCTGCACGGCATAATGAAGAATGGTCTCTCTAAGTTTAATTAGCTCGCTTGTGTCAACAGTAGAATCTACAGTTTTCAAATGTTGAATTAGGGAATTCACCTTAGACTCGTCGCCGGCTCTTAACGCATCTAGAAGCTTGAGACGAAACAATGAAGCATTGAGTTGGAACGACATGTCGCTCGCTGAGATACTTCGATTCTATTGATAAACAAGTGGTTTTTAAAGATGCGATATTTTTCGTGGGATGTTCGGTTTCACAATTTTTTGTGAGATGTTAGTTAGGGAGTTCCGTAGATATATTTGCCCTGGTTTAAGTCTATTTTCCCTGCTCCTCATTCACGTGACATCGCAATCAAACTTTGGTGACGCTTCGGCCGAGCAAGTTAGGCTTCCTACCCGGGGCGTGGGGAACACAAAGTGCACAGAAACACATTCCATGATCCAGACACCAGAAGACACAAGATCAATTATTGGGTTTTATTAAGGCTACTTTGAAGGCTAAAACTGCAAGATCGTATGCAGATTATACATCAGAAATAAAGTATTTATCGAAAAATAATGTGAGGTTGAAAATAATAATTTAATGTCTTGGGGTGTTCGAGGAAGCCTCTTCCCTCCAAAAATGTGGAGGTGAACGCCTTTTTTTAACCTTTTTCTGGGTTTTGCCACGTAGCAGTCGCTGTGATCCGCCACATTTTTTATCTACAATTGGTACGTAAATATTATGGAAGGAGCCAGCACTTTGAAGTCTTGAAAATAAATGTAATCAAATAAAGCTCTCGTCGCCATTCTTTTGTCGGGTGTATTTAACTTCGATCTTAGATCGGTACGTTGTCTCGTTGAAATTAATTGACTTTTGAAAAAAAAAAAAAAAAAAAAAAAAAAAAAAAAAAAAAAAAAAAAAAAAAAAAAAAAAAAAAAAAAAAAAAAAAAAAAAAAAAAAAAAACACGCGAACTAACCTTCAACCGTGTTTGCCAGAATGAGTATTTAGGCAAACTTGGCATTCCGTAGTAATCTTAAATTTCGAGCTAAAGGTGTAAACTTTCGAGCTGAAGATATAAAATTTCGAGCTGAAGATGTAAAAATTTTTCGGAAAAGTCGTATTCCTAGTCTACTCTTTTGAAGCATTATTGCCGTATTTTCGACTATAAATAAATGGATTATTGTTTCGTAGCTAGGTGGGGGTCTCGCCCGCATGCACGAAGAGACCCGCGTTCTTTCTGGTGCAGTATGTATGGAATGGAGAGAAAAAACCCCAGACGACGCGGCGTGGAAAGACTTTTCTTGACAAGAAGGATACCTCAATGCCGAGGATATTTTGCTAGGAATCCAAAAACACTTATTATAGTCTTAATTACTGGTTAATAAGTCCTGTTTTACCAATAGATCATTCTCTTTTGTCGTGTGGGACTCCCGTTGCCAACTTCAAAGCTGAGATCAATCAATTTCATCCTCACCACAAAATCCTCATCAACATTCCTAACGTTTCGAAAATGAAGCTAGAATCGTTTTTGGCGTTTGCATTCTTTTCGACTCTGATTTTGAAAGTTATGGCCATAGGAATGTCAATACCCCCAGTTGTTACCGGTAGTAGAAAACAATACTCATCATTGTCAAATTTGGTGAATTGTGTCAGTTACTCCACATCAAAAGATGATATTATTATGTTGGATGTGAAAAGCGGGGACAAGCTATCTTCACAGCAATTGAATCTTCGGGTTTTTGACTCGGAAGACAGCACACTACGCCGAGTGAAGGATTTATCGGGCGAGTATTCCATTATATTCACGAATCTCAATAATCCAATTCAAATCGAGCCCACGGATCCGAATCAACTAATAAAGCTAGCAAACCGGAGAAGTTTAAAGGGCGAAGAAGACCCTTCAATCTCAGGCAAATCACAGATACATATTTGTTTCGATAATGTGTACTTCGATAAATCATGGAGCTTCCAAAAAAGAGCCAGAGATGTATATCTCGATGTGCGCATACGGAATATCACTTCCTTAAGGCAAACTAATTATAATAACTATGCGAAATATTTTACTCGTCCTTCAAGTGCTGATACGGAAAAGGAGACGGGGGGTTCACATTCTAATCGTGATTTCACTGAAAGTGACTTCAACGAAGCTGTCAATTTTTTTCAAACTCTGTTGAACGAAGTGAGCGAGGAATTAAAGTCATCTGAAGGCACACTTCAAACTTTGAAGTCGCTAGAAAGTGAGTTAAGAAACGTTAATGAGTCCATTTTCGAATTGTTTACCCGCACATCTTTGATTGTGATCGCCACGATATTTGTCTTTGGTTTGGCTCAACTCGCATATATTCGTTTCTTTCTTAAAAGAAGAAAGTTTCTCTAGAATCATTAATAATCACAATAAAATCTTGTGATGAACTTACGTTACAGCTGAAAAATTTAATCATTCGGCAAATATACATATTCTTAGCCCCACATAATACTCAAAATTAAGCATCGTTAATTCCTCTCAATTTTTCCGAGGTGATCACATCGTTGCAAATCGATTCCTGTGCCTCTTTTCCGATAAGCTCACTAGCATCAGAATACATCATACTAGCGTCATATGCCATGCGGATCCTTTGTTCGTTGATACCCAATTCGCATGCGCATAGAGCTTTGATGACATTGTAATATCTTGTAATGGTATTGCGGATACTTTCAGTGATATCGATATCATTTTTATCGCTGTAGATTTCCCATGAGCTTTCTTCTTCCAATCTGGTAATCGACATGCTTCCTTGGCCAGGATTATAGTTTCCTTTCGAGGACAACGAACTTTGAGCCTTGTTTGTTGCTGAGCTCAAATTTCCAGACCCAGAAAGTGTGCCGGTTTTGCTCAACCAGATATAACCATTCACCCCGAGAATGATGCTTACATTACCAGGCAAATTATAGGTATGGTTTTTCTGCTTGATGATCAAGCTGGAGGGAACCTTCAAGTATATCCCGTTCCTCAATTTCCCGTACTTAAGTGATCTCGTGTGTAAGGAGGCCATGCCATTACTGAAGACACTCTGCACTTCGGCATTTAGAAGGTCACCTTCTTTCAAGAAGTTCCTCATTTGTAACTCGTCGCTCTCGGACTTTCTTCTTAATACACCACCTGGTAAATTCACAGAGCCAAGCATCAAGACAGCATCTTGTTTACATCCAATATCAACTTTCCACCGCTTCTGGCCAACCTCGGTAATTCTTCCCACCACGTGATCACCTGTCTCTGCCTCGTATCTTCCTCTGAGAGGGATCACACTTAGAAGTCTGTTCACTCGGGAAACATTTCCAGCAACAGAGGAAAAGGTCTGGTTTTCTAAGAAATATGTACCATGTCCTTTCATCCAGGTTGGGTCATCGGTGACAAGCTCCCCCGGAGTGACAATCGAAATATTTTGGTCGTTTTTTTGCCGTTGTGAAAAGAATTCAACCGCCTCCTCGCCATCTGTGTCTATATCAGAAAAATCACGGTTCTCAACTAGCTCAGATTTTGCTGGTCTCGTTATACTAATGACAGAATTCATCTTGCTTATAGTGGAAAGAGTTGTGCAAAGTATTCAGTATTTATGAGGCTGTCCATTCATGTGCAGTGCGCGATGGGAAAACTCGCAAATGCTCATTCCCGGTACCTTGTCACTGGCAAAACGAGTTAAAATAAATCCGCCTGTGTATGAAAAATATATTTGGCAGATTTGAATTCAAAAATTTGGCTAAGGCTTCACTTTCTCAAATACGGACACTCACTTTTTCAAATATAACTGAACGCAGAGCGATAATGAGTGCGCTGAATAAATTTAGTCCTCCGGTCAACCGGGAAATGAGGGTATTAGACAGGTCTTTCTTCCAAAAGGAGGTCCCTCTCTTGGTGGCAGCCTTCCCTAATCCCAAGTTCCTAGGTGATTTTGTCAAAGCATGTAAAGGTGACTTTCTCCTTATGCCTGGTGTGAAACATATTGTATCTGTGAACGGAACAAAAGGTGTTTTATTGAGAGACAATATTGATAATGTGGATAACTATAAAGATAAATTATCTACCACTGCTTTGAAAAAGATCGAGGAGTACAACATCGAAGTTCTTCCATACACACTAAAACTTGACTATTCTTTTTGGAAGGCTGACGATATCTTGCATGCGGTCTTGCCTGAGCATTTAACTAACGAGGTTCCCTCTGGATTTGCACAAGCCGGTCATATTGCCCACTTGAATTTGCGCAATGAATTTAAAGAGTACGGCTCTTTGATAGGACAGGTAATCTTAGACAAAAATTCTAAAATCGAAACTGTCGTCGATAAGTTGGACTCGATCGACACCAAATTCAGAACATTTAAAATGAAGGTGCTCGCCGGAAAAGATGATTTCATAGTAGAACAAAGTGAGAGCGGGTGTAAGTTTCGCTTTGATTTTAGCTCCGTCTACTGGAATCTGCGCTTAAGCACAGAACACGATAGACTTATCTCTCAATTTCAACCAGGAGAGGTTGTTGCTGATGTCTTCGCAGGCGTAGGGCCATTCGCGGTTCCTGCCGGTCGCAAAAATGCTTTGGTTTTAGCAAACGACTTGAATCCAGAGTCTTTCAAATATCTCGAGGAAAACATAAAGCTCAACAACGTTCAAGATTTTGTAAAGCCAAATAATTTGGATGGCAGAGAGTTCATCAAAAAATCGCCTTCTATGATATTGGATTGGGCGAACTCTGTGGGAAAGATTGAAAAACAAAAGACAATCAAACGTCGTAAAGTTGATTCGGAAACAAAACAAACAATGACTGAGAAAACAGTCGAGCTTTCAACTACCGAAATACCTAAGTTTATTACTAATTATGTCATGAACTTACCGGACTCTGCCTTGACATTTTTGGATGAATTTATCGGTTTGTACACGCGAGATAAAGAAGTGAAAAGGATCGCTAATAGTGATCCAAATTTCAAGCTCCCTATCATTAATGTACATTGTTTCGAAAAGTTTTCTGCGGATGAACCAGAACCATCGTTAGATGAACTTCACAGAAGAGTTCATTCGCGGATAGTCAAATTTATCGACTTTCCTGCTCCTTTCGAGGAATTTCATTTTCATTTGGTGCGGAAAGTTGCGCCTACAAAACCTATGTTTTGTGTCACTTTCAAGCTTCCTAAAGAAGTGGCGTTCAGAGTGAGGGACTGAG
>JAJMCO010000070.1:0-53171 GCA_030573015.1 Metschnikowia peoriensis | reverse complement strand
GGGATAGCGGCCAAGGCGCCATTTGAAAGAGAGTAAGGTAATGGACAAAGCCGTAATAAAATAAGGAGAAATAATGAAGCATCCTCCTTCAAGATCTCGGCAAATGCCCTGAATTTCTCGTTTTGCGCCACGAGCCGTTCTGCTTGGTTGCGGAGAAAATACCGGAAAACCATGAACGAGGCAAATGATCCGGTGATAGATGCTGATGCTAATAAGGGCCAGCCTCCAGGAAACCCATAAACCATACCACAAAGCATGGACAAGGCAGAAAACCCAAGTAAAGGAGGAAACCCAACAACAAATATGGCAATAAATAGAGCCACGCCGCCAAATTTCGATTTCTGGATCATATCGGAAACTTGCACCATGGCGCCAATAAGATATTTATGGAAAATAAGTGCCACCACCGCAGCCACGAACGCCGTTATGGCACCCACAGTATAGATAATTTTTTTCTTCATTGGTTGGTTTTTAAACCAGTCCATGGCATTTTGCCCTATTCCATTGACGGCCTCTGCCTGGGCATGAAGCGTCTCGGACACGGATTTGAGTGTTTTCGGCATGTTTGCACTGGCAATATTTTTTAAGTTCTTTAAATTTATTTATAATAGCTTTAATGTATGTCCGTTATCTTCGCTCTATATCTTGCGAGCATTAACTATGTATGAGAGCCGGGGCTCCAACGCAGGAACGTGTTCGCGAATGCTTGAGACTTTGACAGGCCCACAGCCTACAGCCTAAAGGTGACGCCAATATATGAGAGACCATAATTGAGAGAGTATAATTGTGGAAATTTTGAAGTTCAATTTTCGTCTTGATTTTTTAGAATGATTGTTTTATGAGTAGGACACGAGATTTTTCATTCAAAAAGAAAACTCGTGTAATAGACGGACTCCGTATCCTTGAGATTCAATTCTGTTTTGCTGCTGTGATTTGTTTGCATGAACCTGTCTCTTCATAGTGGTGCACCAAAGACTTTTGATGAAAAGGCCGGACTGAAAATTCATCCCGTCGCCAACTCTAGTTCTTTATTTTTTTCATTTTTTTTTTTTTTTTCATAAATCTAGGCTTTACGAAAAACGGGAATTTACCCTGATGAGCCAGGAATCGATGAGAAACGAATTCCTGGAACTTACGATAAAAGAAAGCAGGTTCGTGAGGCTTGTCTTTTCATGGCAGCTCAACTTTAATTCCCTTTTTTGGTTACTTAATATGGCTCGCCGAGTTTTACAGGGATATTTATAATCACATTTGGATTTGGATTTAATGAACGCTGTTTGTTGGGCAATATCGTTCTCACCACTTTTAACTCCGTGATTCGGAGAAATATTTATGCTGCCCAAATTGTAGCACACTGCTTGGTGGTAGAATTTTTTTCTTCATCAACATCATCATCTTTTTTTTTTCATTGTCCTTTTCAAGATAGTGAAACTGTTTGTAGTTCGATTCAAACTACTAAAAGAACAGTCCTTTATCTGCGTTGGGGGGCCCTTGGGGATTATCGGACTGGCTCTTAAGCGTGGCCGTATTTTATAATTAAAGACTTCTAAGGCCCTTGATCATTTTCAAATTCTAATGTTTTAGCTTATAGCTGATAAGTCTATAAAACTTTCGTCTAAAAAAATAAATTTCTGTTGAAGTTCACCCTTTGCGGCCTGATTATTTGGCCTCTAAATATTCTAATATTCTAGTGAAGGGAGAGAAGGTGGTCAGTAAGGTTGATTCTAACAAAGTAGCTCATAGCCCAAAATAATATATGAGTCTTTGTTTTTTATTCATTCTCATTGTTTGTTTTCTTCAAAGGGTAAGTTATACAATCGTGGCGGAGTCACCTTAAGTAGATAGGCTGGCTAATTTCATAAACCTATTTCCTCAGCCATTTTCAATCAGTTCCTTTTTTGCCCTGAACAAAAAAAAAAAAGAAAAAAAAGAAAGTTCCAAGTAGACTCTCGCTTGCTTGCAGGAACTTTGTCTTTCGTCTGCATGTTTACGCGGGGAAGTGCTAAAGTTTTTATTAAAGAAAGTCGAACCAATATAAATCAGCCGTTTTGAGCGAAAGATGATGTCCAGAGATAATGTATGCAAGTCTGATATGCATGGCGTGCGTAAATGTGAGGAGAACAAATACGGCGACGGTATATCACAATTCGCGAAAGCCGAAAAAGAAAATTGCCTTACGTAAACTTTGAAAAGTCAATATCAGCATACCTATGCCAAATAAGATATCTAAGTTAAGCTCAGGCAATAATGCTGTTTTATACTGTTGGCTTACTTGACGTTGAAAAAAACACCTCCATCTAATAATGAGGAACTACCTCAAGCGCAAGAGAAATTCATTTCGTAAATAGCACCTTTTCTTTTTCTCAAAGCACATTTGAGCTTCTCTGACTTTCAATTGGGGATAAATTCACAGATGGCCGAGATTACCGGGAAAGTTTCACAATCGTAAAAGTGGCGGCCCTTTTCTCTTGGTGCCGAAAGTGGGGGAAATTTGACGCTTCAATTCCTTTGTTTTTCTCATTTTTCTTCGTTTCTGAGGTGCACAGCCTTGTCGAACCCCACTTTACGATATGCAATTTCTAGATACGGTCAATGAGGCAGCTTTAGGTGAGATTCTGAAAAAGAAATTTCAATCTTAGACGTCAATTGTGTGATAACTTTGAGATATAGGAAAGTTTTGGTTCCAAAAAGCCCTAAATCACCGAGTCTTTCGTTCAGACCTGTGGCTTGCTGGTAATTCCATGGAAGAGAACATCCTTTATAGAGAAAAAATGAAATATATAAAGAGCGTCTACTGGCTTCTTCGAAACATACTTTTTTTGCAACCAATTAAAGAATCAAAATGAAAGTCTTGTTTGCAGTAGCTTTATTCACTGCGCTTGTCTCCTCGAAATATACTCCAGAGAAAGTGGACTGTCCCGGAGGCCGCTTGGTAAGAGAAGCTAAGGGATTATCTCAACAGGAATCAGAATGGATTGCTAATAAAGCCAAACTGAATCATCTTAAGAACTTTCTTGAAGGTGCCCATCTTGATGACTTTGATGCAGATAAGTTTTTAGCAGATGCTGCAAAAGATCACCATGTTTCTGTCGGCTTAGCATTTTCTGGTGGCGGAGACAGAGCCATGTTGTGTGGTGCAGGTTTCATCTCTGCATTGGATAATAGAACCGAAGGTGCACATGAAGAAGCTTTGGGTGGATTACTTCAATCTGCTGATTATATCACTGGTTTGTCTGGTGGTAGTTGGTTGTTGGGAAGCTTGGTGATGAACAATTTTACCAGTGTCCAGGATATTCTTGACAACAAGACACAAATCTGGGATTTGTCGTATTCTATTTTTGACGCCAAAGGTGGAACTTTTGATGTGGTGAAGTACTATTTACAGTTGGCCGCAGATGTTCTCTTCAAAAAGCTTTCTGGATTTCAGTGTACTTTGACTGATATATGGGGGAGAGCCTTGTCACACCACTTTTTCGGAGGTGCAAACTTTGGGGATAATCTTCGCTGGTCTGATGTTCAGCATATGCCTGAATTTATAAACCATGAAATGCCATACCCTATTGTGGTTGCTAATTCTGTGCTCTACGGTTCTAAAAACGCCACTGCACATTCACCTATTATGGAAATTAGTCCGTTTGAGTTTGGTTCATGGGACAATACTATAAATCTGTTTGTTCAGACTAAGTATTTGGGAACCAATATGACCAACGGAAACCCCGTTAGCACGACTTGTTACAGTGGATTTGACAATCCTGGCTTTATTCTCGGTGCCTCTTCCACACTTTTCAATGAGATTTTTGGCACTCAAGTTGAGGACAGACTCAAGCTGACGCGGTTTAATTCAACTGTACAAGGTCAATTGAATCATGTTTTGAGCGGAAGTCCAAGTGTCGATCACTTTGTGGCTGCATTCCATCCTAATCCTTTCAAGAATGTGGCTGAGGCTCATAACAAGAGTTTTACTGAGCCTGATATCTTGCAAGTGGTAGATGGTGGAGAAAACCATCAAAACGTACCACTCTATCCTCTCGTTCAAAAATCAAGAGGCGTTGATGTCATTTTTGCTTTTGACAGTTCGGCTGATAGTAAGCAAAATTGGCCAAATGGTGACGCAATGTATCAAGCCTACCAGCGTCAATTTGTTCCTGAAGGTAGTACCATGTCTATTCCAAAAATGCCAGATAGCGATACTTTCATCAAGGAAGGTTTGACTTCGAAGCCTGTATTTTTCGGATGTGACGCCAAAATACCTCTGCCACTCACGCAGGGTGGCCCCAGTAACATTACTACAGTTCCCAGCAATGGGA
Organism: Metschnikowia peoriensis; assembly: GCA_030573015.1. Taxonomy (NCBI): domain Eukaryota; kingdom Fungi; phylum Ascomycota; class Pichiomycetes; order Serinales; family Metschnikowiaceae; genus Metschnikowia; species Metschnikowia peoriensis. The sequence goes on along the minus strand of JAJMCO010000070.1, from coordinate 48,864 downwards.
CTACGGGTGGGAACTCGATCCAGGAAGACGGAGACGAAGTTCCACCTTTGATTGTTTACATTGCAAACAGACAAATTTCGTATGCTTCTAACACATCTACTTTCACCTTTGTTTATCCAGAAGAGGAAAAGCGGGGCATGATTCAGAATGGGTATGACGTTGCTTCCAGACATGGAGGAAAAGAAGATAAACAATGGAAGGTTTGCGTTGCTTGCGCTATTATTAAACGTGAGCAAGATAGAAAGGGTATTCAGCAGTCTGAGCAATGTAAAAAATGCTTTGACGAGTACTGCTGGAAAGGGTAAGTGGCTGTTCAATAAAGTGGATTGTGAAAAAAAAAAAAAAAAGGAGTGGACATAGCTGCTACAAATATTTATTAATTTAGTTTGTTTTCGTATAAGGTTGTTTTGCGAGTTTTGACATTATTTACTATAATAAAATAACAAGATAATTGGTTAGGAAGATATCATGTGTAGTCAGTATTGACTAAGTCAGAAACAATTTGGAGACGGCTGCGAAGTGCCGCCACCGCCTTCCCCATTAGGCAATGTGGTATTGTTTTGGTGAAAATAGAAAGAGAAGCACAAACGTTAGCATTTGCCGCTTGCTATGTCTCTCGATTTTTCAAATATATACATATTCAATAAGGTAAGAAATCAATTTTGAAGCCGGATTTGGTGTTACGCCATCACTCAAGATACCTGTTGAATTTTAGTCACTCCAATTTTCTTTTCCAAGACCAGTGTCTCAAAATTGCCGGCATATAAGCGAAGCAATCAAGTTTTGGCGGTAGTGCATGACATCCGGATCACCGGTGTGTGTTTGCTGCCGGACAAACAGAATCAAGTTTTGGCGGTAGTCCATGACATCCGGATCACCGGTGTGTGTTTGCTGCCGGACAAACAGAATCAAGTTTTGGTGGTAGTGCATGACATCCGGATCACCGGTGTGTGTTTGCTGCCGGACAAACAGAATCAAGTTTTGGCGGACTACAGTGCTTGTTTTTCTTCAAATCCTGGTAAAAACTGAAATATAGAAACTACGTGGGGGGTATTCTCCACTCTGATCAGTTTGTAGCGTTTTGTAAAACTGTGATAATGTTATCGACCATATCCTAAGAAGCCATATTTTACGTAAGACGCGTGAGCAAGCAAAAAAAACCCTCGCGCAAAAAAAAAAAAAACATTCGGCATCGGTTTCAATTCCTGAGCTCTCAAGCCGATTCCCGTGGAAACGTGAATATAGTGGTTTCAAGCCACGCTAGCACGCAAACCACTTTTTTTTTTTTTGTACAATCTTTTTTTAAACTAGTCAAAGAAAAAAAAATATAAAAATATCAATTGAGACGACACAAAATTATTTGTTCGATACAATTTAATATATTCATTCCTTGAGGGATGTCCTCTGTATTTTCTTGAGTCCTCCGCCGCAATGAGCAACAATAGGGAAGAACACGGCCGCAGCTTAGTAAAAAGAAGTACGAGCCGCATGCACCTCTCTGCATGGCCCCTCCAACAAATGTCATCATCGGAGTCTACGGCTACAGAGAGTGCTTGCGAAATTCTTGCCCTATTTTTAACTCTTTTCCCTGTCAACCTTTTGTCTTAAACTCCTACTTCTCTTTTTTTTTTTCGCTTTTTTGCTTCTCTTTTTCTTTTCTTCTTTTTGATCTCGGAAAACGAAATAGATTTAAGTTAATAAATCAATCAATGCGGCTCTCGTTATTGTTTTGCGTGGCCTCTGCACTTGCTAGTTACGCTCCTTTCGAGGTCGACTGTCCTGAGGGAAGTCTTGTTCGTGTAGCAGATTCTCTTTCCGAAGAGGAAGCCGACTGGATTTCTCAAAGACATCAAGTCACGGACAAGTACCTTGAAACTTTCCTTAATGACGCCCATTTGCAGGACTTTGATGCAGCAGCTTTCCTCGGCAACACCACCAATAACCGGTCCATCACCATTGGTGTAGCATTTTCCGGAGGTGGATACAGAGCAATGTTATCGGGAGCTGGACAATTGTCTGCTCTTGACAATAGAACTGTTGGTGCCCATAAGGAAGGTTTGGGTGGGTTGCTTCAGGCATCCACGTACTTGGTGGGGCTTTCCGGAGGCAATTGGTTAGTCGGTAGTGTGGTCAACAATAACTTCACCAGTATCCAGGATATCGTCGACAACAAGGCGGGAATTTGGGATTTGGAGCACTCCATTGTAAACATGGGTGGCTGGAACCCAGTCAAAACATACAAGTACTACAAAGATCTTTATGATGATGTCAGTGACAAGGAAAATGCCGGCTTTGATATTTCCTTGACCGATACCTGGGGCCGGGCCTTATCGCACCAGTTTTTCCCCGAGCTGACCAATTACGGCCAGGACATGTTGTGGTCGAATATTCCTGAAATCCAGCAATTTGCCAGCCACGAAATGCCCTTCCCAATTGTGGTGGCCGATGGAAGAACTCCTGGTACGCAGGTTATTAGTGGAAACTCCACCGTTTTCGAGTTTAGTCCTTACGAAATGGGATCTTGGGACCCCTCTTTATATGCTTTCACCAAGACCAAGTACTTGGGCACCAAGGTTAACGACGGTAAGTCGGTGAACGGTACTTGTATTGGAGGATTTGACAATGCCGGTTTCGTCATGGGAACTTCCTCCACCTTGTTCAACCAGTTTGTGTTGCAAATCAACACCACTTCGTTGTCTAGTGCCATCAAGAGTATTGTCAGCCATCTTTTGGAGGATGTTTCCAACAAGGAGAACGACATTGCTCTGTACAAGCCTAACCCCTTCCAGCACTACGAGGAGGCCGAGGTCAAGAGCATTGTTCAAAACGACACCTTGTTTTTGGTGGATGGTGGTGAAGATTTGCAGAATATCCCATTGTACCCCTTGTTGCAGCATCCAAGAGAGGTCGACGTTGTTTTCGCCTATGACAATTCTGCTGATACCGAATACTCGTGGCCCGATGGAGCGTCCATGATTGCTTCTTATCAAAGACAATTCTTGGAGCAAGGCAACGGTACGATTTTCCCACATGTGCCAGACAAAAACTCCTTCCGTAATCTTAACTTGACCGCAAAACCAGCGTTTTTCGGTTGCAGCGCCCTGAATCTTACTTCTTTGCTCCCTCAAGGTGCCAACCAAAGCGATGTTTTCAAGTCTCCGTTGATTGTTTACACTGCCAACAGACCTTTCTCATACTTCTCCAACACTTCTACATTCAAGCTTTCCTACGATGAAACCGAAAAGCTCTCGATGATTCGTAACGGTTTTGAGGTTGCCTCCAGACTTAATTCGACGTTGGATGATGAGTGGAAAACTTGTGTTGCCTGTGCCATTATTAGACGTGAACAAGAACGTCAAGGAATTGAACAAAGCGACCAATGTAAGCAATGTTTCAAGGAATACTGTTGGGATGGTTCCATCGACAGTTCAACTCCTAAGCTGAACTTCACCACTACAGGAACCACCAACGGAACCCAGAACACTGGTACTAAGACCAGTGGCGGATTCTCGCTCTCTAGATCATTGGGTGCTAACTACAATCTCCTCCAGATGCTCGGCTACGGTCTTCTTGCAGTAGTAGCATTCACCCACACCTCCGTTTAGAGTTATTTAGCTATATATTTGAGCTAACTTCTTTTGAGAAATATTTACATATCACAAAAATTCTGAAAATTGATAATTGAAAATTGATTATTGAAAACTTAAGATTATTAAATGATTGGTCCTGCCTAATATAATTGATTAATAATATAAGACCGCAACGCAGCTGCGGAAAAAATATCCCGGTTTTCTCTTGCGGTTATCACAGTCCGCATTTCTTAACCTAAATGGGCGATAAGTTCCTGCGCCGTAGTTTCTCGTAGGGCCAAACTGCAAGATTAGAATTCGAGAGCGAATCTACTACTCAGCTTCTGCAATCTTTCTTTACAGCATTCAAACCAACAATTTTGGTCAATTATAAATAACACATTGAAAATCAAGAAAATAAAATCATAAACAACTTGCACAATGTCTTTTTCCACCAACGCAGAAATTACTGTCAACGATGGCAAGTTGTATAAGTTGTCACATGACTCCACCACTACCCATACTAAAATGGATGTGAATGTTTTTGTTCCTACAAGCAAATCAGACAAGATCCCCGTGTTGATGTACTTGTCGGGATTGACCTGTACCCCAAACAATGCCACGGAGAAATCGTTTTTAACGTATTTTGCCGCAAAGTACGGCTTTGCTCTTGTATTTCCAGACACTTCTCCAAGAGGTGCTGGCATTGCTGGAGAAGACGATTCCTATGATTTCGGCACGGGTGCTGGATTTTACTTGGATGCCACTCAGGAGCCTTGGTCGAAAAACTATAACATGTACTCTTATGTGCACAAGGAGCTTTTGGAGAAATTGGCCGAACACTTTTCTCAATTGGACTTCTCCAAAATCTCCATCACCGGCCATTCTATGGGTGGCTATGGCGCAATCTCCGGTTTTTTCAAAAATCCAGGTAAGTACACCAGTGTCAGTGCATTTGCGCCTATTTCCAACCCCCTGAACTGTGCTTGGGGAGAAAAAAACTTCTCTGCACATTTGGGCAGCGATAAATCCGAGTGGTTGAAGTACGATCCTGTTGAATTGATCAAACACTACACTCACGAAAACCAGCCCGATATTTTGATCCATCAGGGTGCTGCAGACGATTTCTACAGAAGAGACAAGTTCTTGCAGCCAGAAAACTTGGTTGCTGCCGCCAAAGACAGTGACTATAAGGGAAAGATTGACTTGCACATTGTCGATGGCTACGACCACCTGTACTTCTTCATTAGCTCTTTCGCTGAGGCTCACGCCAAGCACCATGCTAAAGCTTTGGGCTTGCTTGAATAACTATCCGTGCTGGATATGAAGTTCAAGTTATGACACACTGAAGAAGATTTGAATTAAATGTTTGGTATTTTCCCCTATTTTTATATTTTTTTGTAGATGGACTGTGTGACGGCATGTGTAACTTCTACTAAATCGTTCAATGAACTAGTGATTCAATATTGTATACTTAGATATCTGCTCGAAGAGATAATTCACGATTTTAAAGCATTTCTCAAGAAGGATAAAGCAGTTCCAACTCATTCAGGATTCTTGTGAACTCCTTCTCCCATGAGTCGGCGCCTTTCATTCTCCAAGGATTGCTCCTAGTTTGGGGTTCCAAATCTTGAAAGAATTGGAGGCAAGCATCATCCACAACAAGAGCATTTGTCTTTAGATCATAAACACGCCGTTCTGAAATAGAATCATAAAGAATCTCTGGGAGTTTTTTTGTAATAATCTGACTGTTCTTCAATAGCAGATCAATTGTTTCTCCTTTTATACGATTAGGCAAAATATTTTCGATTGAGCCATTCATTGCTGTAATTAGTTCAAGTTTTTGGATTAGAAGGTTTGCGTACCATTTTTCTTGCTCGGGATTGTTTCCAAACCTTCCTTTTCTTTTCTTTCTTACATTGCCGTAACGATCTCGAGTGTAAACCTTTTCAATTTGTCTTTCATACTCCATGTGCAATTCATGAAAGCCAAGCATCCGTAGTTGAAAATATGCTTGATCGTGTTGGAGATATTTCTGAGCCACACTCCATTCATCCTGTTTGGCGAGCTTCAAGAAGTTTTCACTTGCGGCTTGCATATCAGCTAGTGACTGAAGCTTATAACAATAAATTGTACCCTTAAGCGGTTGCGGACATACTCCTTCATCCTTGGTTTCTTTTGAAACAAACAAAGCCTTCAAATCCTGTGTAAATTTCATGGCCGTCAGGATGTATTCAATTGCCGCCAGCTTTATTTCATGACGAAAGAAATAAGAAGCATGTTTCAAAGTAATCAGTGTCAATATTGAAACCATCAGCTCAAACGAGCTCAGCATTTCAGCCACCGCGTTGAAGATGAGTTGATTCAGGGGTTTCTTTTTAGGCCTGAAGAAGATGATATCGACCTCTTCTGTTTCTGCCTTGATCTTATAGAGAATATCGACCAATGCCTGAAAAGAATCTTCCACTTCAAAGGGGGAAACCTTTTCCCTGAGTTCTTCAAAAGGATCTACCTCCGAAAAGCATTTTTTACTGTATCCTGGTGTTTTCAAAGCAGTATGCCATTTTTGAAGCGATTGATCAAAAGATTGAATGAGGTCCCTCAGCTCTTTTCTCATCGTAAAGAAGTCTAATGTGAGAAAGTTGTCTTTAGTGGTCCTCATGATTATTTTCTACCTTGGTCCTTTTCTTTTCTTTTTTTTTTTGTTTTTGGTCTTTTTTGTTCTTTTGTTTTCCTAGATTTTGATTCAAGCGAATGAAAGCCTTTTTAAGAACTCAAATTTTGTAATTATTAGGAGCGGGTGATAATCGGGAATCACCAGATTGTTCTTTTTATTGAAAATGACACGCGTCTGGTCTTTGCCCAAAACGCGCTTACTATTGTTTTTAGCTCGCGAGTAAGTAATTCAGAAATAGACGGCCTTCGGTTGAAAACAATGGTCCTTGATTAAGCGAGAATATTAGAAAATAATAGAAAGCATCGAAAGACCTTGTTTCTTTTCGTGAAGGTATAATTTATCTTCTGTACTGATAATCAATGATTTCACTCATCAATCTTGTCCGAAATTAAAAAAAGGAACTGAAAAAAAGTATATATAAAATTGATTAGTTATTGGGCGCATAAGATATCGCATATAAGAGAAAATCATTCCAATTTTCAATTGTCTACGAATGAAAATTTACTGCGTCTTATCGCCTAGTTATCCTCTATTGTCAAACAAGGCTACTCAATGAGTAACTAATCCTGGATTGTAAACGCTAATTGTTGATTTAGAAGCTCTTAGTCTTTTTAAGAGATGATCAAAATAAGACACATTACCCATTCGGGTCTTTGTTAGCAAGCACTTCACTATATCCCATTCTTTATCATATAATTTTCGGCCTTCTCTATTAATGGGCCGGCTCGAACGGGCCCTCTGCCTGTCCCTCCTCATCATATCCCAAAAAGCCTCATGAAAATTCATGAAATTGAGGAGATTTAGCTTGATTATTAAAAACAAAATAAGGTGTTTCTTTAAAGTCCCATCCTGTTGTGTATTCGCAAGCGTATGGATCAGGTAGTGCTCTCTATATCTCCCAAATACTATAATTAGTTGTACATGTCTTCCAGGAATTTCTTATACTTTGATTCCCAGGATGCACACCATTTGACCTTCGCCTCACTCTTTTTGTTGGTTTCCCTCAAGATCGAGATAATCTTGAAACAAGCCTTATCAACTGCAAAAGCGTGTTTTTCAACCACCTCATCTAGGGTATGGTTAAGCATAAGCTCCACTATAAGCGTATCGATCTCTCTAGCAATAACCGCTTCGGTCAGATAGATCTCATCAATACTTTTGCCCGCAGTTAACGTAGATAATGACTTGTTGATCGAAAGAAATAGAAGCTTAACAAGCTTGAATTTCTGAAGCCAAAGCTTACTGTATTTGATCAAATCCTCCCTGTCTTTGGAAGCCTGTTCCGATGTTTCCTCATCTTCTACATCCGAAACTGGGGGTTTACTACCATCTTCGTCATCCTCCTCATCCTCATCCTCATCTGAGAAATCATCGTCGAGTCCAAAAGGATCTTCCTCATCCATATCTTCAGGATTCTCTGCCCACTCCGCAAACTCGTCGAGGCCATCTTCAATAAGAGACAAATGCATCTTAGTTTTTTTCTCCAAAACCTTTAACTTGCCGCCCTCAACAAGCTTAGTGAAGTCATCACAGATATTCCAGATCTTTCCCACAGAAACAAGTCTGGCGTCGACCTCCTGATTTGTATCCTTATCCTCTTTTGTATCCGTTTTTTCAGAAGCTGCAGAGGTTGCGTCTGCGTACAATGCCTTCAACTCTTCAGTGAATGAAGTGGCTGATACTACAAGGTTGAGGGCCATAGACTTGATCTCATCGTAAAAGAGATGGGAGATTTCCTCAACTGAGACTTGAGCCAAAGCTGACAAGAAAAGCACAAAGGATTTGGAAAGATCAGAGACCGTGGATACCAGAGCATCACCCAGCTTTTCTAATTTTGAAGGTTCATAAATGATTCCCACTTTAGTTGTATGGGCCCTAATAAGTTTAATGATCTTGACCAATTCTTGAAGAGGGTTGTCCACTGTGGCTGCAGGAACATTTTTTTTCAAGTCCCCGTCACTAGCAGAAAGTTGTATCGCCCAGAATTTGAGCGCATCCTCGAGTGCTTGTAAAACCTCCGAAACTTTATCGGTCATCATAAATACTACCAATGTTTGTGTAATTGCAAAATTGGGAACCGAGATCTGATTAGAAGCCCACGATGAGATCTGGTGCGTGCGCGACCCAACACGAATGTGACTGCACAATTACTACAATCCTGCTACATTTTTATTTAGTGGAAGGAAGGATTTATGAAATCTAGAACATATATAAAATAGCATAGGTATCACTAACTCACCAGTCGTCATTGTCATCTTCGTCATCACTCTCAGCCACTTTGCCCTTTCTCTTATTAAGCGCACTCGCGAGTGCATCAGCCAATGTCTCTGGCTGACCACCTGCACCTCCAGCACCTCCAGTACTAGAAGGCGCCAGCACAGGTTCGCCTCGGGCCTCTTGAAGCAAGACGCTGGGTTTTTCTAGCTGCGATTTGTCAGTCTTCTTAAGCATGCCAAGCCCAGAACCACGGATCGATGCTAACAACGCGTCACGTGACGAGTCTACAGCAGGCAATGGTGCTGCTGGAGCTCCTGCTGCTGGAGCCCCGCCTCCTCCTAGTATATCTGCACCTGGTGGAGGCGGTGGAGGCGGTGGTGGTGGTGCACCAGTGGCCACAGGAGGTAAAGGTGGCGGAGCTGGAGCTGGTGTGGATTGCTGCATAGATTGCACTGGTTGGAATGGAGGTGGGGGTGGAGGTGGAGGAGGAGGCGGCACCCCATTTCCCATTCCGCTTTGTGCACTGGCCAGCAGGCTTGGTGGCGGGAATTGTGGAGGTGCTAGAGGTGGAGGAGGTGGAGGAGATGCTGCGGCAGCCATAGTGCCTGCGCCGCCTGTATAGTTTCTTTGTGGGGGAGCAGGTGCCGATATATTCTGGGCCACATTAGGCGGCGGCACCGGTCTCGCAGCACGTGAAGGTGGAGGAGGTGGCGCATTACCTGCAGCGCGAGGTGGCGGCGGTGGTGGCGGTGCCCCTGCTCCTCCTCCAGCAGTCAATCCGGGTCGAGGTGCAGTGTTTCCGACGTTTCTTGGAGGAGGCGGAGGCACGGCACGTGCAGCTCTTGGTGGCGGCGGTGGGCCGGGCCTTTGGGCGCCAGCGCCAGTTCTCTGTTGTGGCAACGGAGGTGCAGAATACGATGATGCTGCCGGTGCTGGTGCTGGAGGGAGAGTTGGAGGTGGAGGTGGAGGTGGAGCTCCAGTTTGGGCCAGCGAAGGCGCCGAAGTCGGTGGCAACGAGGCAGAATGTGACACTGCAGGGATTGGTGCATTCATAGGCGGCAATCTGAACCGCGGCTTGCTTTCTGTGGGCTCCGGGGTTGCAGCTGCCGTTTCATTTCCATAACCAGACTCAGCATCGGAATCTGCTTCTGGCGCCGAATTATACGCTGGCGCCGGCGATTGTGTTTGTGCCCGGTATGGCTCGCCGGTATAATTGGGAGGCGGCGATACAGATTGTGTAGATGCTGCAGGTTGAGAAGGTGGTGGTGGAGGAGGAGGTGCCTTTTTCGTCTTTTTCGGCGGCACTACTGGGGCGGTCAGCGCGTACGACGCGCCATTTGACTGTGTGCGTGTTGGTGGGGAATTTACAGCACCAAATCTACGCGGCACGGGCGGCTCAAGGCCCACAAGAGGACCGCCTTGTTGGGCAATGTAGTCCTTAATAAACTGTCTGTTTTCGGCGATCATATCCTCGGAAATCCCCGCCAGCGCAAGCTCTGCGTACAACAGGCGCCACTCTGGCGGCGGCTGGTCGTCGTAATATAACACCCCTTTCGCTCGGCGTGACCTTTGGCCCGTGGTTACATCCACAAACTCGCCCCTCGCGCCTACTTTCTGCTGTTCAGGCCCCAAACGATCCTTCAATGCCACGGCATTTTTGTTGTTTGCAGTCTGCTTCGACGCGTGTTTTTGCCGCGTGGTGACCCTTTTGTAAAAATGGGCGGCGTCATGAGTATCTTCAAATAATAGACCTGCTAGACAATCCTCCATTTCAAAAGTATGGAAAAACGTCCGGTCCTGATGGTATTGGAAATCCACATACAATTCCTGGTCCCACACCACGCCCCTGGCGCCGGTGATATCCACAATTTTAAGGAAAAACGTGTGTCCAACTAGATCGTCAACTAACGCAATGGCCCCCATAATTCCAGTGAATGTCCATTGCGTGCGGTCAGGATATGCCACATACAATTGCGCCACGGTGGCATCGATGATCTTGTTGGATGCCTTGGGTATTGCCCGCTTGACCTTTTCTTTATCCGGGGTAGTGAGAATCCCCATTTTTTAAAAAATTTTCTTGTAATATTTTTATTTTTGTTTATTCCGTTGGAAAGTAAGAGGTGATTTCTTTATGGAGGAACGGGCAATCGGCAATCTCACATTGAGGGCCCGGTCGCATGCGAAAGAGTGTTCGCGGCCTGGGCTTGCGCCTCACCGTGCACTGGCCCTATTGAATCAATGAAGATAATTTAGATTCAAGATCTATCATTTGCTGATTTGAATAGAAATAACGATAATCGAAGAAAGTTGATCTGACTATGTAGCTCTTCAAAGAAGAAAGGAATGCTTTGCTTCTTTTTTTTTTTCTGTTTTTGCAAATTGGTTGAAAGGAAATAGAATAAATACGTACGTAGTTAAGGGACACGGCCCTGCGGTATTGGATCCTCCCGAGCCTATAATACAACTTCTTTTAATTCCCAATTGTAGCTTAATATCCACCAAAATTTGTAAATTATACCAAACTGATTTCAATTTACAGATAGTTTGAATTAAAGTCTATTGAAATAAAAAAATACAAAAAAAAAAGGAAACGGATTGGTCAACAATACAGCTGTTAAAGGAACCTGGAGCCGTTGTATTTGAGGGCTCTCTACCTTGAGGCCAGTTCGTTGCAAAACAATGGGAAACTTCGACAGAACCCGATTTGCTCAATGACTTTGTCTCTCCAATCTGAATCTTCGCTATCCGACAATTCAGCAATAAAAGTAGAATAGAGTCACATTCACTGGCCTATCTCCCAAATTCCTACAGCCACTTTTCGTAATTCTACCTATGGTTTATTCTATGTACATGTCTCATTATGCTTGCTCCAAAAATGGAGACTTGGGGACCGCCACCTGCGGACGCTCGCCTCTAGGCTTAACTGGGAACTTCTTCGACTTGGCGAAATCCTTGGCCTGGTCGTAAAATTTACCTGATGGCTTGTTTTTCAAGTTGGCCTGCACATCCTTATCCGTGATGGTCTTGGTTTCCGGGTCGTAGCTGAAAAATTTCACTTTACATTCTTCCACCGCATCTCTGAAACGGGACTCGCCGTCTTTCCTGCTTTTGGTCAAGTTCTTCATGTTGTGGCTGGTCAATCCATCAAGAGGCAAGCCCTGGAGCTCCAAACGGGCCACGATCTTGGCTGTGTACCAGAACTTAATCTCGAAATCCGAGTCCACCAACTCCAACACCGACATGGGCGCGTTATCCGTGCCCAAACGGTTCTCCAACTTGATGATTCTGGTGAATCCATGTGTTCTGTTGGTAAATCTCTGGCTTAAATCTTCAAGAACCTTCGACGCGAGTTCTTTTTTGTCAGGTGGCTGTAAGTATCCAAGAGCCTTAACCTGTTGGATTCTGGCGTCAAGTGGAGCATTAGCAAGCTCCTTGTTTTGGTGCATGGCTCTACTTAAAAAGGCCTCGATCTCAGCCTGTGCTCTTTTCGCCTTGGTTCTACCAGTAACAATATATTCGTGGCGAAGCAAATTAGCACACAAGTTTTTGTTCATCAGCTTCACATGGCGAACCACGTTAGCGTCGAATTTCTTTAAGGCAGGCATATTTGAATTGCTGATAGTTGTGTCTACTTTAGTGGTTGTGAGAGGTTGAAAAAATCAATCAATTTTTCTTCTGAGTCAGTCGTGTGTGTACCAAATTCACAAAAACTGGGGGAAAAATTTGGTTATAAAACCTTAAACACTTTTCATACACTGTTCGACGATAGGGTTCAAGATTTATGCCAAAAATCTGGACGGTGGAAGTGAAACTCACCTTCTAGTCAAGATGAAAATCTTATAGTTTGGAATTTATTTTCTGTCAGATACGACTTCGTGGCCAAGTTGGCTAAGGCGTAAGACTGTTAATCTTAAGATCGTGAGTTCGACCCTCACCGAGGTCGCATCTTTTTTTATTTTTCTACATGTTTGAAGAATCATTTTTGTTGCACATATAAAATGGCTGGATTTGTTTTTGTTTTGTTTTTTTAAAAAAAAAAAATTCAGAAGAACTACTGTTCATTTATGGGTCTTTGTTTATTGATGTGATTGAATATGTAAGTTCAATAGTTTACTTCTTGCCACTCTTCTTGATTCCGCCTCCAACCATTGGGCCACCCTTCTTGGCCTTGTCGGCCATGGCCTTCTTGGCAGCAGCATCAGCCTTTTGCTTGGCCTTAAATGCTAAGTCTTCGTCATCGTATTCTTGGGTCTTCTTCTTTGCTGCCTTCAAAGGCTTGGCTTTTCCACCTTGACGTCCAGACATGTTTTGAGTATTCTATGGTATATCAGATAAGCAATGGTCTCTCTTTTTTTTTTTTTTTGTCTATAGGGATGTACAGTTCGCGAGGATGCAGGATCTCACCAATTTTAAAGAGGCGCGGGACGTGAGCACTGGCTGGCTTCGCAAATTATACTGCCGGCCCCATGGATGGTTAAAGGTGGTTATCATGATAAAAGGGTTCATTCATCCTTTCTTTTAACTTCTGAATTTTCTCATTTAATCTTAAATCCATCAGAATTTTAATTGGTGTTTATATTGAGAAAAAATGCTCTCCGCTAAGCGTCTAAATCTTCACACTCTATTCATGGTTCGTCAGGGCGAAGTATAATCGAGTGCACTATACGCGTCTCAAGCTCAAGAATAAGTAATAATCAGCCCACAGTTATAACAAGAAGTTTTATGTGAGTTTATCGTAGAACTTACAAGATTCCATTTCAGATACTGCCAGCCTTACTAGTTGCCATCAAAAAGATTACGATCACAAATCATTGTCACATTTCATCACTCCCCCTACTTTAAAGACTGGTCTGACAAAGCGCGCTCGGCCCTATTTACTTCAGGGCCGTCAGGGCCATCAAGACTCTCACTCTACTTACCGTACAATAAAACTAAACTAATTTTCATTGCAAAAAAATAACGAAAAAAAAAAAAAAAGGACGAAAAAAATGTGGTTTTCTCGCAGTCATTTCCAGCCCAAGGGTAAAACGGCATTGATCATAGGCGCCTCTCAGGGAGTGGGTGCAGATATCGCCCTCAGATTATATGAACAAGGCTGTCTGGTTATATTGGTGGCCCGTACCGAGTCAAAGCTTCAGGACCAAGCAATAAGGGTTTTCCAGAACGCCAAAAAGAACCAGAAATCGCCCAAAAAAACCGAGGGCAAACCAACTGTTTCGTATGAGGTCTGTGACGTGTCAAACTACGATGCTTGTGCACAGATGTGGCACACCTTGTTGGTAGAAAAACACGTGGATCCAGATTACATATTCTGCTGTGCTGGGCTGTCGATCCCCAAACTTTTTGGCGATTTGACGGGCGCAGAATTGGCTTCCGGCATGAACACTAACTATTTGACGGCAGTCAACACCGTGCATGCTGGCCACAAAGCATTGTTGCAGCAAAACGTTGGTGTTTTGCCAGCATCTTTTAAGCCACGTCACATTGTGCTTTTTTCGTCTACGGTGGCCTCGTTTCCCTTCATTGGATATGGCCAATATGCGCCTTGTAAAGCAGCGCTTCTGTCACTTTCCATCATTTTGCGTCAGGAGTTGGTGGCATATAATTACCGTGTCTCTTGTGTTTATCCAGGCAATTTTGAAAGTGAAGGGTACACTGAGGAACAAAAAACCAAGCCAGAAATTACGAAAAAGATAGAAGGTGCCAGCGTAGCCATTCCTTCGTTACAGTGTTGTGATATTGTGTTGGACGCACTTGCAAAAGGCTATGATTCAATCTATACGGATTTTATTGGATGGGTGCTTGCATCTTCTGTACTTGGAGTTGCACCTCGGTGCTGGGGCTTGCTCCAGGTCATTGTGTCGTTTATCTTCCTGATTGTTGCTCCAATTGCCAATTTCTTTATATATCTGGACATCAAGTCCTCGTTCAAGGAAGCTGGCAAGATTAAGGAGATAAAGCAACTGGCAGACACGCCTCAAAACAATGTAAAACGGGCTTCGGACTAACTTACATGAAGCAATTCAAGCAATAAGTAAGTACAGCTGTCGAAACCTCGAGGCATAAATTATCACCCCTCCGCTATCAACTTCTTTCTAACCATAATTGTATTTTATTATTATTTACCCAGTATATCACTTCTCCGTGGAGCCTTGCATCAACTTCTCCGCCACCTTTCCGATTTTCCGGTCGGCCTCAAGCCCCAATTTGTGCCAGTTAATCGAGTACACGTTATTGATCATCTTGATGATTTCCTCATTCCAAATATCCTTACATGTCTCCCATACAGAAGGCCTATATGTCAGAAACACTCTCTTGTTCACTGGCACTGCATTTTCCCGGAGGTAATTGTCGGAAAGAATCCTGTTATTGATGATATCGTCACAGTGACGGATTTGGGCAGAATTGATCGCCTCGTAACGCTTGATGGCCGCACTTGTAGACACGGTGATGAACCCAGTCAAGAGAACACCACCAAGAAAACCGTTAATTCTGTTTCCCATTTTTTTGTTGTTTTTTTTTTTTCGTCTTATACCAACAGATAGTTCTGTTTGTTGATTTGTTTAAACGCTTCAGTGGTCTCGTTGCTGAGGTTAGTTGGATTATGGATACGGAGGACTCGGAGCGCACTGCGATTGGTGTGCGCAGGCAGGCCCAGCGACGTTCCGAACAGACTCAGTGTTTCACTACAAGAAGACATGGGTGAACTTTTTTAACGATATCCTTTATTTAAAAAATAATTGTTTAGTTATAGAGGAGATAGACTAATTGCGATTTTTTTTTTATTTGCTTTTTCTTTTTTTTTTTTCCTTAGAAGTTTACTAGGCAAGTCTTGACACGCTGTGTTTCTTGCTAACGCATATCTGAGGCATAATTGGCTACATTTCCTAACACTACAAGTTAAACCAGTACTTCTTTATCTGAATCTGTATTATACAAATATCCGAGTTTGCTTTCTGCAAATCTGTTTTCGTTTTGTTCAAGTTATTTTTTTTTTTTTTTTTTCTTTATTTTGCATCGATCTTAACAACTCGGCATCTTCTATTGAATACATGCTAATGGGGTCTCTACCCTATTCTTCGTCTCTTGCCAGATTTCTATTTACAAGAATCCCCGTCTGCAATTTTGGCACAGGAAAACTTCCCTTGTCATTGCCATAAGAAAGAAACCCCATGGGATTTCTAACTTCCTCCAATATATATCTATCTCGTCTCGTTAGTTTATGGTTTCTCGGCAGCTTTAGCAGCTTCAGCAGCAGCCTTAGCAGCCTCGGCCTCAGCAGCTTTCTTAAGCGAGCTCAAAGCATTTCTCAAGAACGGGAACACATCGATCTTGTGAAGTTGAACGTTTCTGCCCGAGGCTCTCAACGCCTTGACTTCCTCCACAGCCTCACCAGCATCTCGTATCAAGAACGGCAATTGCTCCATGACACCGTTCAAAGGTAAATCAAGAGCATCTGGGTTTGACTTTAAGAAACGCTGGAGCTTGACGTCGGCCACGTACGCAACACCCTCAACAAACTTGACGTTGATATCTTCAGCAAGATTCTGTTCAAGCACATCGGGCTCAATGCCGAACAAGGCGTATCTCAAACGCACGAACTTATCGTTGAAAACATCCATCAGCGACTCGTCGGCATCCACGTATTTCTCCTTGAAGTTGTGTAGGTACTCTTGCTGCTCATCAACAAGAAGTTGTGTTCTTTCATAGGCCACCTGTCTCTCCAAAAGAGTCTGCTTGATTCTCTTTTGGGTCAACACCAATTTCTCATCGATGGCGTTGTTACCTTGTGCTGTGTTTAATCCAAGACTGTCTCCCAAACGGGCCTCTCTGGCAAGAATATTTCTCTCTTTAAGTGTCTTATACCAGATTGTGTGCAAGTCATCAAACGACTTTTTGCGCAACTCAGCCATGGTCCAAGCACGCGATTCTTGAGGAAGTTCATTAAGTTCACGATAAGACGTTTTGACTCCATCGACTTCTGGGAAAAACTGCCACAAGGGGTGGTCTGGAGAAACATCGAAGTTCTTGTGGGTTGGGGCGATCGGCTCTCTTAACTTGATCTTCGTCACATCCTTAAATTTGAGAGGTTTGGTTCTTTCAAGAAGCGTGCCCACTGTGGCAAACGTTCTACGGAACTCTCGAGAAAAAGTGGCCATTTTTGTGTTGGTTAGCTTGTTCACTAGTTTGGCTAATTCATGAAAATTTTCGGTGCTATGAGTATCTTGAGCGCGGTCACGTGCACCACCGAAGCACCTATCTTTATTTAACACTACACAGAAAAACAAAAAGTATAGCAGTTCTTTTTAATTAAATAAGAGTTTAAGAAGATTGGAATCTCTGAAACCCTCACCTCTTTAAAACGTTCTTTTTTTTTTTCTTCAATTTCTCATAGTTACTTAGCAGTTGTTCTCTATTTACTCAATATGAACGACACTATGTGCTTTGGGGTGTCCTGCAGACAATGTCAAAGTCGAGCTCAGGTGTATTTCCAACAACCTTGAGCACATTTTCAAAAATTAGCCAATTTACCCCACATGTCAACCATACAAACCACAGCTCAGCAAGAAGAGCCCCTCGATCTAATCCGCTACCAGCTTGATGAAGCAGTGCTTGTCAAGTTGAGAGGTGCACGTGAAATGAAAGGCAAGTTGCAGGGATATGATTCTCACTGTAACATGGTATTAAGCGATGCTGAAGAGTACATTTACGGCGAATCGCCCGAAGATGTTGTGGTCAAAAAATCGGAGATGGTTTTTGTCAGAGGTGACTCTGTCATTTTGATCAGCCCGGTCGAGTAAAGGGCAAGTATTTTAATGGGTCATGTGTGTATCATAAGAGAATAAATTTAATCGTTTCGTGAGAACCTTTTTTTGTAGTTTTTTTTTATCTTTTTCTTTCATTCTTTCTTATTTTGCTCCTCGTTTACCCGTCGATATCCATATCTTCTTGGAGCAAGGCCTGGATCATCTCGATCTTCTGTGCATTGCTTATCCATCTTTCCTTAGCCTCGGTGCCTCGAGCAACCAATCCTTGAATTTCTTTCGTCAATGTTTCGATCGAGTTTTCGTAATCACTTATCAGAGCCCGTGGGCCTCCCAAATCAAAGGAAGATGATCTTGTAACATCGAAATGGTATATTGAATTCTCGACCCGGTCATATGCCCTTCCGTTTAGTAAGAGCTCATCCAAATACTTTGTTAGCTCGATTGAAGGGGCATTTTCATGAACAGTTTCATTCTCAATGTTAGAATCGTTACTGATCTCATCAACGGTTTTCAAGCTTGCCAATTTGGACTCGACATCCCTCAATTGTTCTTCTAACTCGTGTCTGTCGAAGTCAGCAGACGCATAATCCAAAAGAATGCTATTTTCATCACGTTCACTTCCGCGTCTAGAAATATTTCTTTCCTCGTTTCCTGAACGCTTATATTGGCCGCCCCTCCGTCCAGATATACTGCTGTCGAACTTTGAAGCCAACAAACGCATCTTTTCCACCACTGGTTTGTGCTCCTTGCGAAGCATTTCGATACCCTCCTCTTTCGCTTTTTTATTTCTGGAAAGCTCTTCAAACCGCTCGTTTAATTTTGCGGAAATCTGCCCGCCTGTCACACCCTCAGTCTCCAAATTACTGGTGATGTTGTTTATATATGCCTTGTAAACCAATGCTGTCTTGGCATTTTCAAACTTCAATTTTCCGAGCTTAAGAGACGTTTCAGGAGAAATTGTACCTGATGCCGTGACTTCCTTTTTGATCTGTTGCGTGACTTCTAAAGCCTCCTGTCGGAGCTTAAGGTATTGTCTTGCAGTATTATCGTTGGTCTTTAGGTAGCTCGCTATAGCGAGATCAATGATTTCTTGCTGGCTCATCATGCATAAAATTGTGTATTAATTTTTGTTTTTGTTTTTTTTTTAGACAAATTTTAGCTCAAGTAAAGAATTATACTATTTTCAGGTGGTAACCTGTAACTAAATGGTGTTCAACACTTTTCTTGAAATATGTCGTTTCTCACCAGATTACCCAGTGCTTCTTCACGTCTGGCTCCCACTTCGCACCAGTGCATCTCTATATTTTTTACCGTTTGGCCCCAATGGCCCAGCCTAACCCAGAAACGAAAAGACTGGAGATTTTTTCACTCGCCTGGTTTTTGGAATGTGATGCTTCATTTATGAAACCGGTAATATTTTCCTGGATTTGTTTCTGTGTGGACTGAAACGCATCTTGCACTTCGTCACTGCGATGCAAATCCGCGTCTTCGTGCCATTTCTTAATTTCCTGGTTCACGTGTCTAAATTGTCCCACAAGAAGCCTGCTGTTGTCTGCAGCAAAAGCATTTGGTTTCGTATATTTTATTGCCAACGAGAGAATCTCTCTTTGCTTCAATAATATACCAATTTTTTCCTCCTGGACTTTTGCGTCGTAATCGCCAAACCAATCTGGCAGTATATATTTCCCCACTTGGTAAAACATGAGCCAGATTTCGTTGAAGTTCCCTGTATTATTTGCATCAACGTAGTATGTGATCAATGCTTTTGTTTGCTTATATGCAAAATCGAAATTGCCGTCGATTAATGCTGACTCAACACATGCCGATTGGATTTTGGGAAAGCTAACCCCACTCACGTCTAGGTCAGCATAAATAGCCAAGTCGTTCACAATCTTATGCAACCTTTCATGTGCGAGATATGACTTTGGGTTTTGCTCGAGAACCAAGGCTATTATGGAAAATTGAGGGTATTTCTGCTCGCCGCTCGACGATGTGACCTTATTAAGAATCTGTTTTGGGGTCACCGGCTCGTTTCTCACAATCACCAACTTGAAGTTCTTAAGACTGTGAATGGCCTTCAAAAGGTGTTTGATTTTCACAACTGACGTGCGGCTTTCTTCGGCCAAATCACCTTGTCTAGCAAGAGTATCTAGTATTTCAAGACAGTTATTTGCGAGCTTCAATTTACCAAGCCTATCGTCTAAGTTTGAAGCGTTTTCAAATAAGTCCCAAAATTTTCTACTCACCAGCTGAAAGGCCACATCTGTAGACAATCTGCGGCCATCAGAAAGGTTGTTGAAATACTCGATTGCTTTGCCGAAGTTTTCGGTTTGAAGGAGATTCTCAAACACAAGTAAGTCGAGCTCTCGCGTTGTTTCCGTGTTTTGAGATAAGAAAGATTTGGTGAATACCTCCAAAGCACTCATCGTTTGATCGTAGTTTTGTGTATCGGCACTTGCAAAAATACGCATAACTTCCTTGTGGAACCAATTAGAGCTCAAGCCTGCTTTTGATTTCAAAGTAAAGAATTTCCGCACAGTGAGGTCGTTCAAGGAGTGTAAAGCGCAGCAAGTAGAAAAGACCTCAAGTGCATAAGTGACGGACTCTTTGAGATCATCATTTACTATAAGATTCAAGAATTTCGGTGGAGATTCAATAAACCCCGCCAAGTTTGAGTAGGTGGAAAATTGAAGGTCTTCTGGTTTAAGCGAAATCTCTCCATCAGCACTTCCAAGTATTTCCACGAGGTACAGAAGAGTGTCCTTAATCTTCATCTGGATCTTTGCCTGGGCTATAGAAGTCAATTTTTCACCTGTATAAAGCCCAAAGTATAAGCAAGCATATACGTATTGGCGCACTAGTTTGTCATAACTTGTAATTGGAAACGAATCCCCGTTGTAATTATGAAAGGTCAAGACGGTTTTGATAAGCTCGTCCCAGAACTCAAACTCATCTATAGAGTCACAATTCGGATAATTTTGAAGCACCCAAGCTGATATTGGATTCAAATCATTCAGGTGGTATACAGCCAAAGGAAGAATGACGTTTGAAAAATAAGTTCGAGGCAGTAACTTCGAGGCCAAGGATTCATCAAGAGATTTTAATGGCGACGAAAGAAAGTCGAAAATATCGTAGTAGGAATCTAAAGATAGGTATGCAGATTCTGGAGCAGCGGTGTCACTCGGTGCTGCATAGTTCTGGTGAAAATAGTTGTATGGAAGTATAATACCGTGGAACCAGGCTTTGAATGGCGCGTAACTTTTCAAAGATTCAAAAGACTCGGCAGCTTCTGTGATATTATCATAATAAGCGCTCATTTGAAGGCATTTTGCCTTGGCAAACGAGAAAAGCAATGATTCTGAATCGACGGAATCCGCACTAATATTAAAGTGAAGACACTGGGCTTTCGTGGCCAAAGAAACCTCAAAATCTTTAGCAGTTTGTAGTATGGCATCCTCGGGACCCTCTGCTGCTGCTTGAAACTCTTTAGCAAGCCATGTTACCAAATCTTCGACATCTTCTATAAGATCATTTTCCGAAAGCTCAGTGGCAGAACTGGAGTCAAGAAGTGACTGAGCAAGACTTGAAATTTCGTGGACCAGTACAGAAATTGGGCTTGTGTAAGTGACAAGAAGTCTTAGAAGATTTTTCAGCGATGTAAACGACACATTGGGGGATTTTGAAAGCGCTATCAAAGGTGTGATAACCCGAGAAATGTCGTTTGGGTGGTTTACTATAGCTTTAGAGACCAGCACCAACAATTGAGCGTCTGCCAGAGTGAGAGCCGGGACAAAAGCCATTTCTTAATTGAGTTTCTGTATTTTTTATGGATTGAAGATAGACGGTATTTATTTGTGGAAATTCTTTTCTTTGACAAGCTAAACAATCACTTCAAGAGACTAACTGAAGAGTTAACGTGGAGAGGTTCGCGAAATCGTAGCCAACCGGTGAATTTAGAACAGGTGTGGCTTACGATAAACGACATAACTGACTTCTTATAGATTAACGACGACAAAAAAAAAAAAGAAGAGATTGTTTCAGCCTTCTCAAAAACAGTATTTGAAGACAAATAATTCCTCTTGAGGCGGATACTCTGGAGAAATCTAGTGAATGTACTATACTGATCTTGACAATGAGTCTCAGACCACGTGACCATATCAATTCCAGAACTAGCAATAAGTAATTTTAACAACATTCTTTGTTCTATTAGCATTGGGAAAGAAAGCTTCTTGTAGTTTCCAATGCAAATAAACCAGATTCGAGTGGTTCTTTTTGTAAAACTTACTGCTAATATTTTTAATTTATGAAGTTTCTAATCAATTTCAAGAATTAGTGGAATGCTGCGAATTGTTGCTCATTATTGCAGTGGGTTAAACTTTTGCGAATTAATCTTTTTGTAACGACTCAAGAAAGGTCTTCAAGACCAATGAAGATATAAGAGAGTATTCAAGAAATTCTCAAAAAAGGTGTAAATCTACAAGAAATATTCTCGATATTTCACTTCGAATAATTTTGATGAAAGGTGTGATTTATATGCGGAGGTCAGCTGAAGTACCTGTGCAAGTTTCATTAATTGTCACGACAAACCAATTTCTTGGCCCGACACATAATACTATATTTGAAGCTACTTCTTTTTTCACTTTCTGAAAATATTCAATTCTCCTACCCATTGATGTAAAAAACAAAGTCACAATATTTGTGACCTTATCTATTCTTGAAGTGCTCTCTGGAAATCTGTGCACGCGCGTCTTTCACCGCGCTGCGCTCATCAGACCAGTTTCGTGTAATCTATAAGGAATTAGTCCCAGAAACTACAGCACTTAATATACCCATACCTATAACTATAACCATACGCCTACCAGAGAAATCTGCTCAGTCTATGATTTCTCGATACATTGCCGGCCGTGTCAAAAAAATCCCCACGATCCGCCCTCAAATCCACACTCTTGTCAGAGAAACTCACATGATGTTCCCGCGTCACAATTCTTCATCCAAACCTCATTTCCCGATTTTGGAAACATCTCAAGAGACGCTAGATATAGTACAAACACTCGACTTTTCGTCTTTTGCAGATTCAGACTGCTCACAGAAACTAGATATTGGTGCCACTGAGGTAAATGTAGAAAGTGATGATCCATTTGATTCTGACGATTTAGAGGAACTTTTGAAGATATATCCTTCAAATTCCCCTTCTAAGGTGGGGCCTTTGAAAGACTTAAAACAGATAAGTGGCCAGTATGGCAACTATTCTCAAAACCCCTCAAATGTATCTTTCTCAAATACATTTCCGCAGGCTCAAAACTTCTCTCAAGAGATGAAGATAAAAATCGAAAACCCTAGAGAGGGTCTGGTGGCCGAATCCAATAGTTTACAAGAAACACCACTGGAATTGCGGGACAATCCAAGCTCTCCAGAAACTTATTACTCATGCAAGTCTGAAACTGAGGGTCCTATGACTAATCCGTCGAAAGCTCCACTTCTTAATAGAAACGCGGCTGCTATTACTGTAAAGGCAGAAAGCCCAAATCAAAACGTCATTTCTAATGTGAAAGATACTACTAGCAGTAAGATACGGTCCTCTTCACTCTTTCAAATGAGCAGTCCATTGCTGAAAAGGGCCCGTTTCAGTTCACCCGAAAAATTTCAGTCGTATGAGTCTCAGATGCAATATCGCCAATTTTCTACATCTGCCACCGAAAAGATGCCTGAAACTGTCAGTTGGGCCCATGACACAAACCCCTCGATTCAACTAGCGACTCAAAAAACAAAGCTTAATCTTCCCGAGAGTGAAGACGAGTTGAATGAAGAATCAACGCAAAATGAGCCGGAAAAAGTCGTGAGAGCTTTCCGCTTGTCCAAGGAACAGAATCACGTGCTTGAGTTGGCTAAACAAGGAAAGTCGATTTTCTTTACAGGTTCGGCCGGAACAGGAAAGTCCATTCTCTTGAAATCCATCATCAAAGCCCTCAAAGATAAATTAGGTGTAGATGCAGTTAAAGTCACGGCTTCTACTGGCCTAGCCGCATGTAATATCGGTGGTACCACTTTGCATAGCTTTGCTGGTATTGGGTTAGGAAAAGGTGACCTCAACTCACTTATCAAAACAGTGAAGAAAAACAGAAACGCAATCTTACGATGGAAGGAGGCAGAAGTGCTTGTCATTGATGAGATATCCATGGTTGATGGCTTGTTGTTTCACAATTTGGACCATATCGCTCGTAGAATTCGTCGCAAACGTGGGCCTTTTGGCGGCTTGCAACTAGTTATCTGTGGCGACTTCTACCAATTACCACCTGTGAGTAAGGAGGAGGTTCAACTGGATGGTACCTCTGTAAAAAAAGATGCCATTTTTGCGTTTGAATCACAGGCCTGGGATGATGCTTTGGACCATAGTATTGTTTTGACAGAGGTCTTTCGTCAGAAAGGTGACCAGGAATTTATTGACATGTTGAATGAGATGAGACACGGAATTGTTTCCCCGGAGGCTGAAACAGAGTTCCGCCGTCTTTCCAGACCACTTGAATGCCCAGAGGGTATTGTACCCACAGAGCTTTATGCCACCAGAGACGAGGTTGAAAGAGCAAATAATCTGAAGTTGCAAAGACTTCAAGGAGAAATTAAGCACTACATAGCAAGAGATGGTGGCTCTTTACCTCCTAATATTCGTGCCAAATGGCTTGCTAATTTTATGGCTCCTAGAGAATTGATCTTGAAGGAGAATGCTCAGGTTATGTGCATTAAAAATATCGATGAAACATTAGTGAATGGTTCTTTGGGTAAAATTATCAAGTTTGTCGATAGGGATACCTATATGTGTCAAAAAGTACAAAGAGAGCGACCGGAATTGGACTTTGAACAGTTTAAAAAAGAGGTGAAGAGAGAGGTGAAAAAGAGCTC
This sequence comes from Metschnikowia peoriensis, assembly GCA_030573015.1. Taxonomy (NCBI): domain Eukaryota; kingdom Fungi; phylum Ascomycota; class Pichiomycetes; order Serinales; family Metschnikowiaceae; genus Metschnikowia; species Metschnikowia peoriensis. Next base: position 24,736 of record JAJMCO010000070.1, on the reverse strand, counting down.
AGATGGGCAAAATACCGATAGTGTTTTCGATTTCTTGGCAAATAAATATGCCCTAGAGGACAGACCGGATGAAAACGCCATTTCGGAGGAGAAAAGCGTCAAGGCCGAGGAGAAAAGCGTCAAGGCCGAGGAGAATGCCGATACGGCCGAGGAAAATGTCCTCAATGGCAAGGAATACAATGTCACAAACGACGAAACGAATATCAAAAGCGAGAAATCGAATGTGAAAGTAGAGGGTATGAAAGATGAGCTTCGTTCTGGAACAGAAGTCGACCCTTTTGAGAATGGAATTTCATTTGTATCGCTACAAGAACAAAATACCGAAAGGAAATTGAAGTTCATGAAAGAGCTCCAAGAAACATCCAAAGCCGAGAAGTATCCATTGGTGCGATTCTTATGCCCTGATGGTGTCACCACTAGAGATCATTTAATGGAGCCCGAGCGTTGGGATATTACAGACGATAAAACAGAAGAAGTTTTGGTGTCCCGTGTGCAATTCCCTTTGATGCTTGCATGGGCTTTGTCGATCCATAAATCCCAAGGACAGACTTTGCAAAAAGTGAGAGTAGTTTTAACTCGAACTTTTGAAAACGGCCAGGCTTATGTGGCTCTTTCAAGAGCCGTATCTCGAGCCGGTCTACAGGTCATGAATTTTAGAGCAGATCGTGTGAGGGCTCATCCTGTTGTCGAGTCGTTCTACCGGTCTTTAACTTCCGCTGAAGAAATTGCAAATGCAAAGAAGGAGAGAGAGAACGTATGAGAAGAGCAATTATTTGAGATCTTGTAATATGCTACGTGTATTAAGTAATGAATTAGACGAATATACCACATGATATACCCGAGAAAGAAACATAAATAGTTGAATCAGACTATATAGAATTTCTTCTGTAGAGCGGGCGTCCATCAAAGAGTTCGCCTTGATTCTTTTTGCTCATTCCCGCAATCGCAGGAAATTTGCCCTCGGTTTTCCACTTTGTAAGAGTTTCATCAGCGTAGGCCAATCCCACATTGTAAATTTCATCAAACTTCAAAAAGTCGAGGGTTGCATAATCGTCAATGGGCGGACGGAGATAAATGACTCCGGGGGTCTTCTTCGCAAGTTCGAGTGCATAGACACTGGCGACATAGGCTAATCTCAATTGTATGTCCATCATATTTGGCACATTTGGATGTTTTGAAAACGGATTTATTCTATTGAACAAAACCCAAAAGCCCGATAATGTATCACCATAGTTCATAGGTGTCCTGTCATCAACAGAACCGACATCCACCGCAATTATGTATTTGGCTCCACGGTTCTTCATTTCCAGAACTGGAAGATTGTCAAGGTATCCACCATCTAACAACATCGAACCATTGTAAGCAATTGGAGGAAGAAGTCCGGCCAATGACATAGAAGCCCTAATGAATCTCCATGCATATCCTCTTTCGTGGATCTCCATTTTAGACATGGTTATGTTAGTGGAATTGCAAAAATATTTGATCCAAAAATCCTCAATTTCATGGTACCCAAAAACTTTAGAAATTCCTCTATTGAACTCATAGCCAGTAATGTACGAGGTCACTGGGTAAGTGAGGTCGAATATATTTCTCCAAATAGAACCGACTCTGCTTGAAAACTTCTTTGACATACCATAAATCGATACAATATTGTTTTCTTTGGCATAAAGTCCGCCCACAAATGATCCAATTGAGGTTCCTCCAATCACATCTACTGGTATTCCATGCTTTTCGAGGGCAGTCACCACACCCACATGGGAGATACCACGCGATCCACCTCCACCAAGAACCAAGCCAACGGCCTCATTTGATAGAATTCTGGCTAACCGCATGAAATCGTTTTTGTGTGCAGCTGGTGCTTCGTGGTGTTTGTTCACTCTATCGTTAAGTTTCATCCAGGACTCTAGAGCACGGGATCTGACATTTTCGAGCTGATGCTTTATATTTGGGTTTGCCTTGCTGCTGATCTTCATGGCCAATTCGAAAAGCAAATTGTTCTTTTTCTTCATCTTATTCACAACCCTATCCCTCGAGATATTCATCTTAACATGATGATGGTCCTGTACCCACATACGGTTCTTCAACCAAATACTAGTAGATCCAGGAATAACCGATTTATCTGGGTGAATAAGGCATAAATCTGTTTTGGCAGTGGTCTTAAGTTTCAACAACAATCTTTCATAATCACCCACGTTTGTTGCACATTCATCATCCTCTGCATCTGCCAATAGTAAGATACAATCTCCCTGCGAGATGCAAGTCGAAGTCCAATTGGATTTCAAGGGGGTATCACAAACGTAAACGATAGTTTCGTACTTCTCTTCGAGGTAAGCAAAGTATCCCGAGAGCTTTAAATGAGCAAGTCTTTCATCAAACGCATGCCGGCCCAAATGAGTCAATGTTGATGCCCTATCAAGGGCAATAACGTTACGTCCAATTGCACGCAAGGCCAGAGTCAAGTGATCCGCAAATTCTCTCACGGGAAGCCCACTGACACAAGGGAGGATAGTGATTGTCTTATACTCCTTGTGAGTTTCAGCGGTTCTCGAAATGTTAGAAGCGGCAAGTGTTGCAGAATTTTCTCTATCATTGCTTTCAAGGACTCTATTAGCGACAATCCGCGAGACTTGCACCATAATTGCCGGGTTTTGCGAGGAAAGCATTTCGAAAAGAGTTCTTGGGATACGTGCTGTTTCAGAGTCACGTACAGCAATCAATGAGTTTGTTCTTCTGGTGGCAGTCAAGACTTCAACTTCACCGATCGACTGACCATGACCATATTCGCCAATGACCTCATAGTTATCTTGCTCATCTCCAATTTTGGGAGCATTTGACTCATCCACGAGACTCTGGTTTTGATTATGGATACCAAACTCCACCTTTTTGCTGTTATCTCTCACAACCCGGAATCTACCACTGAGAACAATGTGAAAGCCATTTGCCAAGTCGCCCTGGGTAGCCAAAACACCACCAGCAGGAATATGACACCATTCGAGGGCGAAGTCGATGGTCTTGATCATACTTGGCAACAAACTTTTGAGTTTTGTGGCTACCGGGAGTTGCAAGAAGTAATATTTGTCTAGAAGTCTCAGAAAATCTTTCTTGGAGATGTGAGCAACAACCACCCCCTCTTCTGCTGAGCTTGTCACCGAAACCAAGGACCGGAAGCCCACTATAGTACTCAAGTATCCAGCCAAACCTCCAGGTTTCACACTGTAGAGTTTTTTGTTCACCGAGGTGGTAATGGAATCGGAGTCCTCGCTTTTGTGGCACGTGGCCACATCCAAACGGCCGTGAATAACATAGAAAAGACCCGTGTCAAAAGAATTCTGAGATACGACAGTGGTGTTTGGAGCATAGTATTTGACCTCAATGTTTTTGCTGAAAGCAGTTTTCACTGCAGCAAAAGTAGAGTCGGGACCATTGGCCGAGGTTCCCTTTTCTTGCAAGTTTTTTGCCCGCACATTATCTACAAGACTGGGACTTTTCACTGACTTGCCCGAGTTTTGATGAAATGTTGTGTATAACTTCTGGGATGGAGAAGGTATAGTCGGGAGGGCAATTCCCGGGCTTGGGAGAGCAATAGAGCGAGATCTTTCCGGAAGCGAGTCATAGAAGTAACGCTCAAAGTTGACTGGTGTCGAGCTATCTTGCATGAGAGCAGAGAATCCCAGTACTGACGAATTGGCGGATGTATGTGTACTTTGAAGCCCCAGACTGCCTCTACTGAACTGCGCCTCCTCAATTCCAAGCAACTTGAAGAGATTTTCCACAATCGCGGTACGTAGAGACGATTCTTCTGTTTCCTCACGTTCATCAGAGAAGAATCGTTCACGGACATCGTTTGAGGTAGGGATGGCAGGAATTGTTGGTGTATAAGCAGTGTTAAACGACGGTTTTTGTGACATGACTCGTGACATCGGCACAGAAATATCCTTTTCTGGAACAGTTGAATTTGTGCGGGAGAAATCTGGGCGCCGGGAAAGCGGGACTGCTGAAAGCAAGTCGCCCGGGTGTGAGGATTTGGACCGCGAGGCAAGAATCACGTACCGGGACGAGTTTTCCCGGAGCTGCTTGCGGGTTTTCTTGGTGGATTTTGGCATCACCTTCATCGAAGTTGAAAGCTCGGTATGCGGGTCGGCAGTCCTTTGGTGATTAAGGTTTTCAAGCACACCTTCCGAAAGGTAGCTGGGAAGTTTGCAGTCATCACCAATCTGGTTAAGCGAGATCTCACTCTCCATAACCTCTTTTGTAAGGCCCAAATAGTTGTGCACTGCACTGAGCGTGACTTTATACAATCTTGTGAGCACCATGGTGACTATATGAGAGGTTGCCTTGGGAAACTTGAGATAAACACGCTGAAACGCCAGACTTGGGATAATGGCAATAGTGGCAGATGGTTCGCCTTTGCCATTCTCAAGTGCTTTTGGCCGCGCAATGATTGATGGAAGCGTGTGCTGGCCTATATAATCTATTGGTGACAAGGCACCGTCTCCAATAGGGCTTTCTGGCACGGCATGTATATCTTCTGGCCCGGTATTAAACGATGGCGACTGGTCCCTGAAATTAGGGGCATTGAACGGGAACTCGCACGCCGAATCTAGGGACAGAAACCCGCCACTTTGGGTCTCTGCTTTGAACAAGTCTACTGTACTAAGAAGCGACAGGAGCGGCAGGCCACTTTTCACCTCATTAAGCAAGTGATAGCGCTGGTTGGCCACCACCAAAATCTCGTCCTTTTCGAAATCCTCGTCCTGACGGTCAAAATCAGGTACCGTTCCAGAACCGTCGTCCATTTTCGTGTATACTTGTACTGTTCCCTCCACTACGATGGAAAAGCCCACTGCTTCATCCAAACACAAGATTTCATCACCCACCAATTTCTGCGTGGTCATGTTTTTCGTGAGTTCATGGAAAACTGGCCTTTCCAAGTATCCAAAGACTTTGATTGCACTAAGAAACTCGTCCAAGTAATTTTTCGAACGGTCCGTGCCTCTTTTCTTCTTCAGCCCGGTGACATAATCTAGCCCCTTACTATATTTAGAGCCAGGTGCCTCTTTTTTAGGAGGGGTAGTATCAGCAGAATATTTCCGCAAATACTGCTGTCTAACCAAATAATAGGTGACAGAAACCGTGAAGAACACCAGGAAGGCGATCAGCAGTAACGAAAGTGTGACCAGAAATTGCCGCTGGAGAAGCCCCATAATGCCTGTAGGTAAAACCACGAGCAAATAATTGCTGACGGTCCATAAAACACGCAGAAAAAAAAGAAGCAACGTTGCTAGCACCAGAATAAGGCTGAAATGACTAGTTGTTTCGGACGGGAGACCGTGTATTTCACTGGAAGTATGTAGATCTTGCATTGAAAAGGTTTTCAAAAAGAATGCCGATATAAATAAAATCTAACAATAAAAAAAGAGAGAAAAAAAAAGGGAAAGAAAGATCCAAAAAAAATTTTAGCAACTCAGTGAGAATAAGTGGGCTTAAATCGTCCGACGCTAAGCGAAAGAAGGGTCTATTGTGGAAAATGTCTGGGGGACAATGTGGGCATGCACGTGACGCACGTGGAAATTTCCCCAGATTTCGATTGCTCGTGCGGCGCGCGTTGTTTAGCAGTTAATTTGCCCAAAAGGTTAACTAACACATTTTCATGTTTAATTTTTCCTGCGTTATGTTTGATTTTTGTTGCTGTGATTGAACACCACGATTATAAAATCCTGGAAATAATCACATTAGTAGTGTATATAGTTTGTTGAGATATTTGTATAGTTAAAGTTTTCACGCATCAGGCAAGCAGTCAAATCTCTTCAAGACTCGTTCAATGCCGTCCATGCCCTGTTCCAAGTGAGACATCTCGGGCCCGTAACTGATTCTTACAAAATTGTACCAAATCACATCTTCAAGACGGGACAAGTTTTGCGGGTTAATCAAGAAGAAGAAGCCGGGAACCACAATGACTTTTTCATGGAGACACTCGTGGAAAAATCCAAGACAATTGCTGAGCTTTCCAGGGAGATGTGAGAGATTAAGCCAAAGGTAGAAGGTCGAGTTTGGTGTATTTTTTTCGTTGAAAGTAAAGCCCATTGAACTCAAGCGGCCAATGATATAGTCACGTTTCATTTTGAAGTGCATCTGGAGCGCCTTCATTTCTCTGTGCACGTTCAAAGGTTTCAAGAAATCGACGGCCGCATACTGGAATGGTGCATTTGAGCCTCCGTCCAAAAATGAGCCGGCAGAGCTCAATGCATTGATGTACTCTTCTGGCCCAACAATCCAGCAGATTCTCCAGCCTGGAAGACGGAACGCCTTGGTGAGTCCGTTTAAAATAAGCACAGGGTCCTTGTTTACATCTTCCACATGCGAGGCGGACGAGATCGAGTCTCCATTACACCCTTCATCATAGTAGTAGTGAGAATAAAACTCATCCATAATCAAAAGACACTTTTTCCTGCACATCTCGTGGAGGCGGGCCAACTGAGACCGAGTCATACATTTACCAGTAGGGTTTCTTGGGTTAGAGGTGAGAAATGCCGAGACTCCACGTTGCAACTCCAAAGCAATGGTGTTCAAATGCATTTCGTAATTGTCAGCCTCATCCAAAGGTACGGGGATTGGCGAGAAGTTTTTGAACAACGAAAGCATTTCTGCGTACGCAGTATAGTCAGGCAAGAAAAACGACAAGTAGCAGTCGCTAATAATCGAGGCAATACGGATCAAGCCGGCTCTGCCGCCAGGAACGATACACACGTTTTTATAGGTGTATTTCGAGGGCATACCTTCACGATAAGTCTCATTATAGTAATTGGCCACAGCTTCACGCAATTCCTTGATTCCTGCTGTAGGCGCATACTCCTTACTCAAATCCGTGATTGGAATGGACGTAGGTCTTTTGAATGAGCCCGGAACAGTGTCTCCATGCTCTGGAGCACCTTGTCCCAAATTGGCCCAATCTTTATCTCCATTACCTTGGAAACCATACTCTCCGGCTCTTTCAGTGACCCACAACACACCAGTTGAGGATTGCTTGGTGTTCAAAGCCGGCTTATGAATATCCTCATTATATGCCGGGCGGGGCACTGGGATTGGCGAGCTCTCTCTGCCATTTTCTGACCGTGAAAGTTTAGAAAGCAACCGATTATGTTGGTCCTTCAGGATTCCACTAGCCAATTTGTTCAGGGCTTCCTGATTCACACGCACTCTTGACAGCGGAGAGTCCACCGACTGGCTTGCATTGCTGTACAATTTATCAAGCAACGAAGAAGCACTACGACGAAGTGGGTCGGGTAAAGTGGATTCCAAACGCTCAAATTCGGACTGAGACTGGGACTCGCTTTCTGAACTGTAAACAGACATTTGCTTCTAATTTATATTGAACCAAGGAAAACCAAGAAGGAATTGGAAACAAGAAAAACCAGGAAAAACAAGAGGATAGAAAAATGGGAGGAAGGAAATTTCAAGGGCAATGGGAAATTCTAGGGCGCAATTGAGTTTTAATTTTTGCGCTAAATCCAGGGTTCAAAATTGCTATTTTTTTTTTTTTTTTGGATTGAAACCTTCCGCTCTTTTTTTCTCCCCCGGGACAATGTGTCATAATAATTCAGTATCAATACAGACGAAAACTGAAGCGCGGGGAAAAAATACCGCGGGCGGACGGCCTCTTTTCGTCATGGCAAGGAATCTAATTCAACGGATGATCTGTCTTATCGTTGTCGAAAAGGAAGAAAAAATAAGCGAATTAAATTTTAAGAATCCCGCTTAGCAACACCATAGCTTTGGTTTGAAAAAAAAAAAAACAAAGAAATAAAAAAAAAAAAAAACACATAGATAGGCAGTGCTCGCTTTCCTAATGTGGAAAAGCCATGTTATTATTCGTCTCCCTGAAACGACAGATGACTGTCCAATCCCGAAGCAATAAATATCAAGTCATCGCCTGATGACGCAGTTGTTTGCTTATCTGATGAAAACAAAAGAAGAAAAATAAAAAAAGAAATTACATCGGAAAGGCATTACACAGGAATTCTGAAAAATTTGCTGTTAATTCTGCCGAACAATTGCCAAAATTAGGTAAATGAGAAGCATGCCGTGTACGGCTCCACACATGCACAACGTGGCTCCTCGTGCCCCTAAATAATTCATCAATTTCTAAGTAGCAGCAATAGAATACGAATAAATCATTAAAATAGAACTGAAAAGAACTTTGAAAATACTATTTCCAACAAAATAAAGAGAAACCTTGTTTCGATGGTTTCAAATTGCTTGTCTCATTTCTTCTTTCTTTCTTTTTCTTGATTTTTCGGGCGGGCGAAATTCCGTACCGGCAGCTGCCGAAGGTGAGGGAGTCCACGTGCCCGCGGAAAAAAGACAGGACGCAGCCCACGATGGCATGCATGCTAATTTATAGCTTATGTTTATTACCAAACGCCTGATGTTGCCTCGAATGAAAATATAAATAAACCTTGGATGACCTTGAAAAATATTTTGGAATTTGAAAAAACGAAAAAAAAATCTTGTCCTTCAACCTCGCTTCTGCATCCTCCTCTAGAGCCAAGAAAACATGATGTTCCGGTTTCTTTTCGCAGCCATGCTCGCCTGCTGCTGCTTGGCCCACGTCATTAATAATATCGACTCTCTCCGGATCCAAAACCAGGTCCGGAACATACCCCTGGGATCGATTTTGGATCCTCTTTTGCAGACCTTGACTTCGGAAGAGACCGATTTCATCACCAAGAACTTGAACAAGTTGCAAAGATACAATGGTACCCTGTGTGAGAAATGCCACTACAAGATGAAGTTCGCTAAGCTGGTCTTGGATAAGAACCCGGACAAGTCCCACTTGCTTTCCTTGATGCTTTATGAAAACTGTTTGGCCTTAAACAAGAACAAAGATAGTGTTTGTGAGTTCATGGACTTTTTCATCAGCACCAATACTTTGAACTCTGTGTCCAACAAGGGCGCTGGTTCAGTTGATTCTGCCACCTCGGTTGATTTCTACGACAATGATTTCATTCAATTGGTGAAGCACATGAATATGTCGTCAAACCTTACTCTCGATTACTACTGTCACTACAAAGGAGGCTACTGTCCACTTCCAAAGACCCCTGATATTTCACAAATCTTTAACTTGGATGCATTGTGGCCTGCCAAGATTCCTAAGTACCAGAGCGCACCAAAGTACAATAGCTCCGGAAAACTTTTCAACGTTTTGCACGTCTCGGATTTCCACAACGAGCTCCGCTACCAATTGGGTTCAGAGGCTAACTGTTCCCAATACATGTGTTGTCGCCCAGAAGTCTACAACAATGCTTTGACCAGCCCTAATTACAACTTCACTGATACGTACAAAGCCGCAGGCGCGAGCGGAGATATGGAGCTTTCTTTGTATGAGGGCGCCCACTACACGGACAACAACACTTACGTTGAAGGAAAGTACCATGACTTCCCTGAGAGCCGTGGTTGGAACTGGGTATGGACACCTGCTTCAACTTTTGGTAATTACCAGTGTGACCCACCGGAAGTTATGTTGAACAACAGTTTGCTTCACATTAGTGAATCATCCGAGTCCAAGAACTTCGAATTCTCGCTCTTTACTGGAGATATCGTCGACCATGATGTGATTCATAGTGATGCTAATGTGACGAAGTTTGCAGAGGTTCGTTCTTACAAGATCATGAAGCATTTCCTCAAGAATATCCCCGTTTACGCTACCTTGGGTAACCACGATACGTTCCCATACGGACAATTGGCACCACAACACTTGAACAATGTCACGTTCAACGAGTCGACATACCACTGGAACGAGAAGGAGATGGCTGATCTTTGGGTAGGTAATGGCTGGCTTAATAATTCCGAGAAATTGGAGATTAAGCAGCATTATGCTGGATTTTCAACCACAACTGCTAGAGGTCTTAAAGTTATTTCTTTGAACTCCAACTGCTACTACCAGAAGAACTTATATGCTTTTATCGATATTGAGAACCAGCCAGACTTGTTTGGACAATGGAAGTTCTTGATCGACGAGCTTGTTGAAAGTGAGAGAAACAATCAACGTGTATGGATCTTGTCGCATATTCCAGCCGGTGATATCGATACTTTACCCATTCAGTCCAATATATTTGCCAAGATTGTCGAAAGATTCTCGCCCTACACTATTGCCAATATCTTCTATGGTCACACTCACAAAGACCAATTTAAGATCTTGCACTCTAACACACTGGAGCCCATCAACATGGCTTGGATCTCTCAAGCTATCACACCTTTAGGCCCAGCTAACCCATCGTGGAGATACTATCAGGTTGAAGATGAGTCTTTCAACATTATCAATGCATTCAACTATTATACTCCTCTTAATGAGACTTGGGTCAATGGTCCAAAGGAACCAAGATGGCTTTACGAATATTCTCCAAGAGCCACATACGATCCTCAAGGTGTGTGGCCAGCAACGGCTCCTTTGAATGCTACTTTCTGGGATAAATTTGTGCTTCAAAAGCTTGCCAACCTGCTGGATGTGAGCTTCCACCAGAAGTATACCGATTACATGTACAGAATCAACCCTTACGTTCCTAGCTGTAAGAACGGAACTTCTGTGACTGGAGACTGTTTCACCAACAACTACTGTTACAACTCCGCCTTCACGGTTGACGACTATGGGAAGTGTGCCGGCAACCAATCATAGATATAACTAGTTATAACTTTAATGTCTTATGTTTCTGGATAAAAATCGGCCGAGAAATTGAGACCCTCACGAAATGAAAATATACCCTTAATTGTTTAGATAGATAATAAATTCAAAAAAACTTCCTAGTCACTTGGAGATCAAGTCATAGATTGAAATCATTTGTTGAAGCCCAAATTCAGAAAGAAGAATTATGAGAGGGAATAAGTGATTCGACCCGAAAGGATAAAAAAGGGAAAAAAAAAAAAAAAACGTTTAGACTATGTGAATCGGCTCCTTCCTAATTGGTTGGCACGAAAAGAAAAAGCGGGCCGAGTCGGCATTGCGAACGGCAATTTCTCGCGGCTCTAACCATTCTAGAAGAGGAAGGCCCCGCGTCGAAGATCTTCTTTCACACCAACTGAGGAATTATTGCACCGGCGGCCTGGTTACATACCTCTTGCTTTTTTTTCTTGTTTTTTGCGGGGTCACGAATACGAGCCCAGGAAATCCAAATTTACGAGACAAAAAGCGGCAATATTAGGCTGCAAGAACTAAAATCTGTGCTAATCCCGATTTGTGTGACCATAAACGCTGTTTCCCCACTGGCCACGAGTTTCTTGGGCCCGCACCGTACCGCACCGCACCAAAAGTTTCCCCTGGGGTCAACGCTAGAATTCATTGGAGGAAAAAAAAAAAACAGGACCTAAAATCTGGATCAGTGGCCCTGGAATATTTTAACAATAGTCTTTTTTTTTTTCTGATACAACGGAGAGACATCCACGTTATTTAATTTCACGGTTTTGATTTTTTTCAAAGAAAAAAAAATAGATCCTCTTCAGCATTACTTTATTGATTATTACTATTAATAATAATTGATTATCCTCATCATATTAAAGCCACTGGTGCCGCCTAACATAGTGCACCTCGCTCCCTCCCATCTCCGCTCTGCCTGTACACTAGGACAGGAACTGGCACGATGAGCTTTTCCCCAGAAATCTATAATCGGCGGAACCCCACCACAAACTTTACTGATTTTTCCACAACGGCCCCTGAGACTTCGTGCGTGGAAAATAATATTTATATTTGCCCGAACCCTGTGTCTTCGCCATCCAGTGCGGTTTCGTCCTCTGCATCTTCTGTCGATTCCTTTTCTGCGTACATGGGCCAATCAGCACTGAAAACGTCATCTGGATCCTCAGAACACACACAAGGCCTGGTCCGCAAAAACCAAAAACATAACCAAGGTAACTTCCCCTCGATCGTCACAGTACTTGATAGCAAAACACCCGAAAAATGGACAGCTTCCAGTGAAAACCCCGACCCCCGCCACATGTGCGTGTCCCCCACGGATCGTGGGGGGTTTTTCTTGCTGCCGGTGCTTTCTCGAGACTCTGAATACTCAAAAAGCTCCAAATTGTCTGCATCTTCAGTGACAGAAAATTTCACGTTGGTCGATCCGCTGATGAATGTCACTACTTCGGAAAATTTCTCGCCGCTTCTCCTGCTTCCGATCGAGATCTTGTATCAGATCATTGAAACCGTTTACTACGATGAGTCCACTAATTCGATATCTGCCAACTTGGAGAAGTTTCTGAAAACAATCCCGGTATTGCTGAAACCGTTTAATCAGCTCGCGATTCGGTTTCTCTATAAATACGCGATTTTCAACCGGCCCAACTCATTTGAGCGTTTTCTTCTGAATATTGTCAATCAGCCAGATATAGGACACTACGTGGAGTTTATGGACTTCCAAACTTTCACCTCGATTGGCCTAGGGCGTACTGGTAGAATGAACCAGGAGATTCAAATGGTCACTTCTAGTACGATTCAGCTAGCCCTCAGCATGTGCGAAAACCTTATAGAATTCCAGGCCTCCGAGAATATCCAGGACGATATGGACGTGAATGTTTTGCTGATGCTTTTCAACCACATGCCAAAGATCCAGGCGCTCGACTTTTGTGGTGCTTCTCTGAAACTGTTTGCATTGGCTTTCGACGAGCTTAAAATTGATTACGATTCTCATCAAGATACCACCATGTCTGACTCATCACTGGTGCATTCGGCGACACCTTCCACGCTTAAACACTTGTTCAAAATCTCTTTCCATGACTGCTCGAATATCCCGTTACGCGTGTTTGAAAAATTACTTCCGCATTTCGGCCACTTGCGCAGACTCGACTTGACCCACACCTCAATAACGTCATCGGTTCTTTTGGCAAGCTTGCCTCATACTTGCCGATTGACTCATTTATCTTTGGCCCGATGCCTGAAACTCACAACAAAGGACTTGATCCAATTCCTCACTAAGCACCCCGCAGTAGCTAACGAATCATTACAGTGGCTCAATCTTCAGATCGATTCGAATGTGGTGAGTCCGTTGACAGACCAGTACCTTCTCTTCATTCTAAATAACATCAAGGCCCCAGATTTGCGCTACCTTAATTTGGGCGGACTCCCAGTCAACAAACAAGCATTGCACGTGATCAAAAAGCGTTTTCCCAAGCTAGAGAGCTTGGCTATTTCCCACGCCAATATTGAGTACCCTGACTTGCTACATCTTCTAGAGGAAAATTTACCTCTCAAGTTTCTCGATCTTACCAGTTGTAAAGGCTTGGATAGAAGAGCCTTGTTATCTTTCCTTAAACGAAGCTTTGAGTCTGGACTTGAGGCTATTGAGTTTGACTACAAAACTCTCTATGATTGGACGGGAGGCCAGCATTGCGTAGTGCAACCTTTGCAAACCGATTTTTCCATCAACAACACGACACATTTGCCTCTGGTGTGGAAATTTTATGATAATGAAGGCAGACGAGCATGGATTTACAAGATAAGCTCTTCGGACCCTTCATACAATTCCTTGGTCTCTGGAAGATCGGGTCTGAGCGGTCAAACATCTAATATGGTCTACTACGATTTGGAGACGGGGGCGAAAATCGAAACAAAGGTCACAAAGCCAAAGTTTCTCATCTATGCTTCCCGTAAAATCAACTGCTCTATAGGTTACTACAACCTTAATAAGACCAAGAAAAAGAAGTATTTTTCGGGTGAAATCGCTGAGCTGGTCTGGCCAGTGGAATTCAGTCAAAGGGGCATCTATAACTATTACTCGCTAAACGTTAAGTAGAAGATTAACTCATAATGAACGAACAAGTTTTTGCATATTAACTGTCGTGCCTTTTTAAGTATTTGGCCAATCTGCCCAAACATGCAGTAGAAAAAATTATAATGCCACATATTCAATTCCAAATGGCCAGAGACTTCTAAGTAAAAGTCTCTATTTTGACTCGAAAAGTCTCAGTTTATTTAGTCTTCGTTTCCGGGTACTCGCCCCATTGGGGAAAGGAATGTGGGGTAATTTTCGCAACCCCACGATTCGGGCTCAACAAGATTCCGTCAACCGAAGAATCCTCGGACCTTCAGAATTCCGTTTATCAATGTAAAATCAATTTTAAAACTTTCCATCTTTTTATCTTTTTCTTTTTCTTTAATTTCGTTTCCTCTTCATCTTCTTTTTTTTTTTTTTTTTTCTTTCTTTATTTTGTCTGGAAATAAGTTCCATCTCCAAAGTCCACTTAAAAGATGCCCGAGTATTCAGAAATCAGAAATCCTATTAACAAAGCAAGCCTCGAGATATATTTAGAAAAGTCCACCGACTCAGCAGTTTTTGGACTGAGTAATCCAAAGATTTCATCCCCTCTCACCATAAAGCAGTTTACTTTTGGCCAGTCAAATCCCACTTATTTTGTATTAGATAGTAAGGGTGCAAAGTATGTCTTACGCCGAAAGCCAATGGCAAATGCAAAACTAGTTTCGAAATCCGCTCATGCTATTGAAAGAGAGTTCTTTATGTTGAGGGGTATTTCCAAACATAACCTTGAAGTGGCCCCTGAACGAAGGGTGCCTGTTCCCGAAGTGTATTTTCTTTGCGAAGACGAGTCGGTATTAGGGGCGGTATTTTATATGATGGAATATGTAGAAGGGAGGTCTTTAAAGCAGCCAGAAATGTTGGAGATCCCTCAAAAAGAGCAACACGCTTACTGGAGAGCCATAATGACCACAATCAGTGCCATTCATTCTGTTGATTGCTCCAAACTTATCCAGCATCTCCCAGCAAAACACTTCCCACAGTTTCAGCCAGAAGTCTTGGAAATCACAAGCAAGAAAGGTACTTATTTTCAAAGACAACTTAAAACACTCAGCGCTGTTGAAAATTCTCAAGCCAGCGTTGTGGATGGTATTCCTGAGTTCAAAAGGCTTACCAACTGGGTGCTTAAGAATGCACCTAAAGACCCGAGCAAGTTGACTTTAATTCATGGCGATTGCAAAATTGACAACTTTATTTTCCATAAAACTGAACCTAAAGTGATGGCCATCTTAGATTGGGAATTGTGTACTATGGGCCATCCAATTTTTGACTTGGCAAATTTCCTACAGCCATACATACTTCCTCGACACTTGAACCAGAGAATTTTCCCCGGTACCACTATCGGGATTGAAGATTCGGCCAGTAAAAATCATGTGCAAAAAGTTTTAAAATTATACGAAAACTTGCTCGGAAGCGATTGGCGGCATGGCGATCCAGAAAATAACCCGCGTGATTTATGGAAGCTCGGCTCGGTATTTGGGCTTTTGCGTCTTTGTGTTATTTCTCAAGGTGTGGCCATGAGGGTGAAAAGAGGAACAGCTAGCTCTGCTTCTGCTTCAGAAATAGCAGAGCTTTACAAAGAATTGAACCAATCCGCACTAAACCTCATTAAAAACGAGTCCAACTTGTGAAAAAAAATCACGGGCTAGAAATTAAAGGAATACCGGCCAAGAAATGTACATGATAGCTGAAGTACTATACAGTCGAGAATTTCATTGGGGAAGTTAACGATGATCTCTCGCAAAATTTGCCAAATTTTTTTGATTCCCGAATTTAGAAAAGAGGAAAAGAGTAATACATATATATACATATGGTGAAAAATTTTGTCCGCAAGTTGAATAATCGGAGCCACTTGTTATTCGTAAAAGTCTTTCTGATTTTCAAAAGTCTATTGGTCATAACCACGCCATCTCTGAATGCTTCAAGGTGCATTACAAATCAGCTGATTATTTCACCACTATATTGTTACTGACTATAAAACGAGCTTTAAAAAAGACTCTCATAACCGAGTACAATAGGTGATAATGTATCTGCACCGAAAATCCAGTAAGTTTTTTCCGAATGGATTTCGGCTAAAATCACAAGTTTTGGGTCTCGAACTATCATAAATAGAAACAAATTATCGAGTTATAATTTTGTCTTCTTTCATTTCAGATACTGTTATCAATAATGGTAAAAATTCCCATTTTCTTGCTTTGCACCTTTGTTATTTTGGTATCAGCTGCTAACCTTCGCATAGGAGATGTGCTTTTCGATGAAAATGCACTTACTCCTGAAGTGCCAAGCTTGGTTCCACAGTTTTCCAGCAATAATTCCATTGAGTTTCAGTATTTGGCTGAGAAAGTTAATGCTTTGGGGGCTTCCATGAACGGAACTTTCGATACTATTATACAAAAGAATACCCTGGTTACCGAAGACTTTATTAGAGACAGATTTGTAAATGATATTGACCAGATTTATTATGACATTTTTCTTCTGTTGTCTATTTCAAAGGATGAAAGATTGTTACTTTTGAGTTCATGTCATGAGCTCTCAAAGAACTTGGCAATTTTTTGGAGTACTGTGGATCCTGGCCGGTTTGACATTAAAAGCGATGATAGTAAGCCAAACTTCCAAACCCTCAAATTAGAGCTTGAGAGGGAAAAAGATTTGGCAGTATCGAATATCTTTGATAGCAAAAGACATCTTGGTCTGAGTGACAGCCTTGGAAAGCTGATGCGAAAGCGTTTACTCGAAGTCGAAAAAGAATTAAGTGACGACAAATACTTTGGTGACCCTAACTTTCGTCTTGCCCAAACCTTGCACAAATTTTTGGAAGACGCTGCACGATTGTTTTCTGACTACAACAATCTTTTCAGATTTCCTGAGGGTGTAACGCAGCTGATTGAAGAACAATTTCAGAGAAAATTACAACAAATAAAGACTGTTGTCACTGAGGCAACGCTTGAAGATTTCAAGAAAAAGTATGTGTCGGAAGCCACGAGCGACGCCCACCTAATATTTTGCTTGTTGCCTTTATTCCGAGACCCCATTGGCAAAAGATCAGGAGAAGTTGATTTGCTCTTGGCAGATATAAGAAAAGAGCTCATTCGGCTCCAGTTGCCACATAAGGAGCTTGAGTTATGTTTTATCAAACGGATGCGAATTAGGTTCGAGAAAGCTTGGTATTCAATAGACTGGGTGCTTCAATACGCGAACTTCATCTTTGTTCAAAGTGGGGGCAAGAAAAATAAGACCAAGTTCCCCGACTACGCCGGAGCAGGATACCTTGTCAATTTTGCGGACTGGGCAGAATCAGTCTTCTCATGGAATATAGATTCTATTGAAGGTCGCTTACTCAATTTCACAATCCGAGCTATACAAAACGAGCTCGAATCTGCAGAAATATTCCAGGGTATCAAGCTTTGTGGTTTGGAAAAGGCGAGTGAGTAAAGCCTTTATAGTTTGAGTAGTGACTGATTGATTTGAACCTGATTAATGAAATTTATATAATATGTATCTAATACAAAACAAAACAAAATTCAAAAGCTCGGGAACATCGAATTAGTCAGGAGTTTGAACCCACAAAAATTTGAGAGCTTGTAGGGCTTTTGCCCTCTGGTCTTGAAAAAGTCGTTCAATTGCTATAGGCGCATTATTAAAACTGTCAAAATCTGCACCCCATGTGTTCAAAAGTTTCCAATAGCTTATTACTTTTCCCGAAATGCCAAAGATCAGGTTGTCAAGATTCCCTTCATAGTCACACAAGCCCAAAATTCCTACGTTAAGCTCTAGCATGTTCATCAACAAGTATTCGTCATTAGATCCTCCATAGTTGAGCTTCTTCAATTCTTCCGCGGTAAATCTCATCACCTTGAACATGCGTGTTGCAAACCGAAACATTGTTTCCACTTTTTCATTGAAAAATTCTGGATAATCAGCAACAAGACGTATAGCAGCAAGTTGTCTCTCGAGTTTCGACTCGACTTTCTCGAATTTTGCTGCAGAGAATTGATATTCTATGATGAAAGATTGTAAAAGCCTTATAAATCCCACCAAAGCCCTTTTTAAGTCACATATTGTGTTAGAATCGTATCTGTTAACACTCATAAGTTTTTTACTTAATTTCTTTTCGATACTGCCAGCAATTTGATAAAGGGCTACTTGGTCCGAGTATGGAGGTATCAAATGGCATTCTTCGGAATCCACTTTAGCTAAAGTGATCGCAGAGGTGAGGACAACGACTCCAATAACCAATGATAACTTTGCAAACATTGTAATGTTCTTTTCAAAGACTTAAGGACAGCAAGCACAGTCTTTTATGTGGAAAAAGAAACAAAGCTAGTCTTTCTTCAAATATACGAATTAGAGCAATAAAATTTTGGCGGGGTAAATTCAATCACTTTTTGATTAAAAAAAGCATGTGTGTTTCTTGGCAAGTGACACTAAATTCCCATTGATTTCAGGAGTATTTTGCGCTTTCTTTTCTAGCTTCTGACTTCGCTCAAAGCGACCTTTTGGAAAGTTGATGATCAGGGTTTTTCTCAACCTAGAGTTTAAATATAGTTGAAATAGAATTTAATTTTGGTTCATACGGTTTTTTTAAGTTTTCTTTTTTTTTCAAAATTCAATGCTACTTTTCTCAGTACTCGCAAGTCAGTTTATTGAGTGGGAATATACCTTTCGGGAAAAAAAAAAGTGAAAACCTGGAAATAATCCATTTGAACGCGTTTCAACATTTGATTGAACTGTGTACAATTTTCTTAGCCTGGTGTTCACACCCACAACTCTCTTGATGGTAGTCTCTAACATAATTCATATTGAAATCCAAAGTAGTTAAAATTGTTACAAGCAAAATTTCTTTTCAAAAGCTGGTAAAACTTTGTTTCGGGTTCTACTTTTTATCATGACTCTTAGCGTTCATTTCATCTGTTCTTCAGAGGACAATGAAACCTCACACTTTCGAACCCTATTTCTTATGTTTTTCTTTTCTTTTTTTTTTTTTTCTTCGATGTGCTGCTTTTGTGGAATTGGGTGTCACGCATTTCACCTGACAACAAAAACCAAACATTGTCATTACTACACGCCGTTTACCATTTCCATCTTAGCCTCTTGATTTCCTCAGAGTTGCAAACTGATGCTTATCAATGATGCCGCACTGCGCGAGTCGTGGCATTCACATGTCGGAATTTTCATCATTGGTCGCGAATAGCTCAAAGAATGAGAAAACTTTTAGAACTCGGTTTAAAGAACTTTCAATCGGACGTGCATTTCTGCTACCTAATCTTATAGAACTGCATTCATCTTCATCTAAATCGGAAATCTGCTTGCTATTAATATTAAATGACTTTAAAGCTGTTCCATGAAATAGGGCCTGAAGTGTCCGAGGCAATTCTCAGGTGTCCCTTTGAACAATGCAATGCACGTATTATACGACTCGACTCCAAGCTTGCATCCACGAAAATTAAGGTGGCCAATGCTCCTGAAATGACCGTAGACTCTGAGTTTTTTTATACGGTTCCTGATGCGTGGGATTTCGATAATATCGGTGTTTCTAGGCCAGCACCAAGTCTTGAGAATAAGACCGTGGCTCCTTTAGCAAAGGTCGAGAGATTGTTGATCTGTAGCGAGTGTGATAAAGGACCTCTTGGATTTGCTGGATTTATCTCCGAGGGTGAATCTGACGTGAAAAAACTTACATACTATTTATCTTGCGAGTCAGTTAAGTTTGATGTTCCAGTTTAAGAAGGAATGGTCAGATGAGTAAAGGGACAGTTTCCCGTGGAGACTTTCAATTCATTTCTTACAATTATGCTTATCTAGTTATCTTTATGGTATGACTTTGGACAAATGAATTATTTCGTGGACTCGGAAAATGAAGTGACATTCTCTGAGGTGGTTCCAAAATACTCATGGCGTTTCTTGCCCACTTTTACTCTTGAGATAGATGGGTTTGGACCTTCTGAGTCACTAGCCCCATTTTCTGCATTATTTCGGAGATGCCTCATTTGAAGGCGATCCCTATGATATGAGGATGAATACACAAGCACCCGTTCGGTCAACATTGATTAACATTACATCATCTATCTGAGTGATAAAATGGGGAAGTCTTTGGCCTAATTTATCTGCGGCGATCTTTTTGGTTGTCGAAACTTTTGAGGTTTTTTTTGTGAATGATATCAATTCTAATTTTCGAGTTGCCTTTAGCCGTTCGTGCTGCCCGAAAGTTTGCCTCCTGGTGTGTTTAGATTTCAAAAGGTGTAATATTGAAGCCATGGGAAACCGGCATTTGGAGAATCCAGCTGATGTTACATGTAGCATGAATACGACTTTACATCTCCAATCATCTTAGCTGAAAATTCCGTAGAAATATCTTTTGCAACTTTTGATTGATGCCATGACAGAAGCCAGCTGATGTCAGTACTACATTTAGATGGACAGGATATAGCTTATTAGAAGAAAGCTATTCATAAAAAGTAAAATCATATGAACTGTCATTATCATGATCAATAATTATAATCTAGCTGCTGGTTTCAAATCCTTGCTAATCTCTTTAGCAATATGTCTTGATAAGGTCATAGTTGAAACCATGGGGTTTGCTCCAGAAGCTGTGGGCATGACACTTGCATCGGCAACATAAACATTATCGCATTCAAACAAGCGACCCTTTGTATCACAAGCACCATCACTGGGTCCTTTCCCGCTCATGCGACAAGAGCTCATTTGGTGTGCTGAACCATAGCCCAATCCGTAAGTAGTTAATTCAAGGCCAGCACAGTGCTTGCGGAACTTCTGGTAGTCTGAATCTGCGAGCAGCCGTTTCTCTTTTGGCTTGACGCTTTTGAACCTTCCTGCCCGGAAATAGGGATGTATAATCTCAATTGCTCCCTCAATATAGGCTATATCCATGGTGATCAAAATTGCCTTTGCCATGTTCTGGCGATCAAACTTATTGATGTTGTAGTCAATCACAAGAGTCCCAGGTTTGTATGGATCCGGTTTCACTGTGCCAGACAGTGTATCCCTTGTTAAAATGATAAATGCTGAAGTGGACTGGTACTTTAAGAGATCTTTTCTAATATCTTCTGAAGACAGCCAGGGTAAAAACGCGGCCTCGATGTAGGGTGTATGCAAAAGCGTTTCTATTTTAGCACCATGGGCCTTGCCATCAATATCTTCTGCCTCTTGGCAGATCGAGGTCATGATAGAATTATGATGGGGATCTGTTTTCTTTTCATCCCAAATCGCGAAAACTGTGGTCATAGGATGAAGCTTGAGATTACTGCCAATATGCTTATTGCTGAACCCAGATTTCTGAAGAAGAACTGGTGTCTGCAAAGAACCTCCGCTCAAGACATATTTCTTAGGGCCCCTAATTGTGAATTTAAACCCATTTCTCAAGTTGATACATTCAATACCGACTGCCACTTGCTGCTTATTCCTCAAGATTCTTTCGACAAGCACTTGGTCCATAAATTCGGTACCATTATCTGCCGCAAACCGAAACCAATTTGCCATAGAGCCTTGTTTCACGCCCCATTTACATCCCAAGTGACAGAATCCACATGAATGGTTTGCGTGGCCTCCACTATTTTGTGCAATCGCTCTAGCCTTATACCCCAATTTTTCACAGCCATCAAGAAGGACCTGGTTTGATTTCGAGTGTGTCACGTGGTCTACAGACGCTCCCATCTGATCAAACACATAGTCGAGATCTTTATCGTACTCCTCGGTGGCCACAAAATCAAGCCCATGTTTACTGTGCCATTCACTACGCACCTTAAATGGTGTTTTCAAGCACGCTGACCAATTTACAGTGGTACCACCGCCAAAAGTGGCTCCTGCCAAGATAATCATTTGCGAGTTTTCCGTTGTGACACTTCCGCCACTCTCGTATAATTTCTCGTATCCTTGAGCATCACTGAAGTTGAGCTCTGATGGCCGGAAATAACGTCCTTTTTCAAGAACAAGGCATTTGTGCCCGTCACGTGCTAAAGTGTGTGCTACAACGCCTGCACCTGCGCCTGATCCGATGATTACAGCATCGAATTCCGGCAAGTAAAGCTCCGCATTATTACTATTAGGAGGAGCTTTCATGGTGTACTCATAATTATCAGAAACATGGCCTTCGTAGAGACTGGCACGTGACTCGCGGCGAGGAAAGCCCATGGCCTCAAAGTGCAAATCTGGGGCGTAACCCTGAAATGCCAGCACGGCAATTCTGGCAAAAAGCGAATAAAGCCGATTTTTCACTTCGAGAGGCGAGTCGCGCCATGTTTGAAATAATTTTTGTTTTTCTTCATTACTCATTTCCGTAATAAGTTTCGTGGAATTAGTGAGCGTGGGTGCCAATATGCGCAGTGATAAAACCGTCATTGCCACGTAAAACATGCGCAATGCATTGGTTGATTGGCCGCTAAGCAACAGCCGCAAAAAAGTCCGGATCTCGGGGATTTTCGATGGGCACGTGACTGTTTCCACATATTGTTTGATTTTGTCTTCATCAAACAGATCCGTCACATATGGCCGGAGATCGCTGGCTGATGTTTCATGGATAAACCCATCAGCAATCGCAAGCACCAAATCCAAATGGGCCTCCAGGATTTCAGTAGGGAAAATCTGCATTCTTTTTTTTTTCTTCTTTTCTTTTCGTTTTTTTCTTTTTATTTTTGCTTTCTTACCTTTGTTGATTTTTCAAAGGTTTGAAATTATCTCATCGCCACACATTTGATCATTTCCCAAACTCCACTATATATACTTGACCCCACTTTTCAGCGGTCTTGTGAAAAGCGACTCACGGGAACCATGCAGGATTTTTTCATGCGAGTCACGGGTTGCTGATGCAGTTGTATTTCCGTGTGCCGAACCTTCTTTCCTATTTAGGCGTGGATCAAAAAGATGAAGAAATGGTCTGATTTCCTACCCTCTCCTCAGTTGTCATCACATGTGAAAATAATACCAAAAGTATTATTCTTTTTATCAGAAAGAAGGTATGCAGGTTTTATCATCAATACATGCCAGTCCACATAATTCGCAAATCAAGATTACTCTGCCCTCAAGCTTTCGCGGGTCTTCGTATAAAATCACTTCACATGTCTTGAGAATTGAAAAAAAAAGAAAGAAAAAAAACCGTCTAATATAATTTTTATGAAAAGGGTCCATAGTTAATGCAAATGTATGTGTTTCATCGTGAAACAACTTTTTCCTCCCCAAGTTCTATAGACTCTTCATTCACGAGCTCTGACTCGCTATTCAGTATTTCCTCATTGAGTTTAGCCTCATACTTTTGTAATGCGTAGTTATGTGCTCTCCAAGGCCGAACCTCAAATAAATAGTCAATGGCTTCTAAGGGCACACCCTTTGTTTCCGGATATACAAACCATACCACGACAGGAAATACCGCCGAACACGCGGCAAATAGAAAGTAATAGCCGTAACCAATGTTTTCGAGTGCTTGGCCAGTGAAGTGGCCGATCATGAATGCCCAGAACCAATTAGACGATGCATTCACTGCTTGCGCTGCAGTACGAACTGATTGTGGAAAAATCTCCGCACACATCACCCACGTGGTTCCGTTCCAAGTAAGACCGTAGAAAACCGTCCAGATGTAAAGCATTGCCTTTGCGGCCGTGCCTGCTGGAGTTGTTTCTATATCCCCTGAAGCAAGTTTAGCGGTAGGATTAGTGATTTTGACGTAAGCCCCAATATACCACATGCAAATCGTGCATGGGATCGAAAGGTAGCAGAAACAAAAACGGCGACCAAATTTATCGACCAAAAAAAACA
This sequence comes from Metschnikowia peoriensis, assembly GCA_030573015.1. NCBI lineage: Eukaryota > Fungi > Ascomycota > Pichiomycetes > Serinales > Metschnikowiaceae > Metschnikowia > Metschnikowia peoriensis. The sequence continues at coordinate 1,172 of JAJMCO010000070.1, read as the reverse complement.
CCCATGCCACTGAGGCAGCACCTTTGAGAAGGCCGAATATTCCAGTAGAGAGCAATCCAGCATTCGCTCCACGAACGCCTAAAGATTTGAAGATAGTAGGCGAATAATAGGTGACGGCATTGATGCCGAAACCGTTTTGCATCATGAATAAAGACGTAGATAGCAAGAGTCTGTAAAGCATTTTGCGATTGAAAAATAATGCTTTCAATGGATCGAAAAACCCGTTCCCTGTGATCTCAAAATTCTCAGTAATAGACTTCTCAATGTTTTCCAACTCATAAACCGAATATGGATGATCTTCATCAAGCCCACGCAAATAAGCTAGATTCTTTCTTGCCTGGTCTATTTTTCCCTTTGATACAAGAAACCGCGGAGATTCTGGAATCAAAGTACATAGGCCCCAAAAGAGCCCTGAGGGGATTAACTGTACTGCAAACGGTATGATCCATTGTTTACGACTTATGGGGAGATTTTGTAGCACTCCATAATTAATCCAGTATCCTATAATTCCGCCAACTTGCCACGAAACTTCCCAGGTTCCAACAAGTTTACCTCTAATAGCAGCCGGCGAGATTTCTGAAACATAGATGGGTGCCAAACTGGAACATCCACCGATCCCCAACCCTGTAAGTACTCTTCCAGCGTAAATAGCCCCAAGGCCTCTCGAAGAATTTGAAATCAAGGAAATAGCCGCACCAAAAGTCAAGAGAAACCCGGAGATAAGAAGACCAAGCTTTCTTCCGAAAATCTCTCCGATGGGGTAGGATAAAAGACACCCAAAATAGGCACCGGCTTGGAATACGGAAACGACATTGGCTTCGATTAATTTGGCTCCGGACAGGGTCATTTTGTCCAATCCAAACTCGTGTTTGAAAGCAGCTAGGGACACTGTTCCTCCGATAAATCCTGCATCATAGCCAATAATAACGGCAGCAGAAGCCGCCGTCAACGCCACAAGTACGATTTTGTAATTGTAGATTTCATCAGGAATTTCAACTTGACGCACGTCTTCCTCTTTCACGGACAGATTTGACATGTAGTCCCGAGCATTAAGTTGTTTTTGTTTGAAGCTGCGAAAAGTCATCTTCTGACCGGTGTATAAATGAGTCAGAGAGGTTGCGATGGGTCAGAAAAAAAAAATCACTTTACGATAGGACTTAAAATCTTGGTTT
>JAJMCO010000069.1:0-53153 GCA_030573015.1 Metschnikowia peoriensis | reverse complement strand
CCACCACTTTGATCCAGGACGAGGCTATTGCCAGAGGTAACGCCTTCATCTGTGCCATGCACTCCCCTACCATGAGAGTCAGACCTTTCAAGTTTGAGGACTTCAACCCATACTCAGTCTCTTACTTCTGGGACAAAGAGGAGGAAGACGATGACCACCTTGAGGTTTTCCCTAGAGGCGGAGCTTTCCCTGCCACGAAGATCATCACTTTGTTCAGAAAGGGTGATTTCGACGTTGAGGCTAAGTACACCAACAAGGCCGAGCTTCCTGTTGGTACCGAGGCCTTGATTGCCAAGTGGCTGATCAAGGGTGTTGTGCCAAACAAGGGCGAGGACTCGATTGCCGTGAAGTTGAAGTTGAGAAACGACCCATCTGGCTTCTACACCATCGAGTCTGCTCACACCGTTGAGGAGAAGCTCGTCAAGGAATTGGTTGAGAACGAGGACGCCGAAGCCGAGCCTGAGTACAAGGAGGTCAAGAAGTTGGTGAAGAAGGATGACTTGAAGATCGAGATGTCCTCTTCTGCTTTGACCGAGGACCAAAGAAACGCCTTGTTCGAGAAGGAGGTGTCTTTGGCCGTTGCCGACAAGTTGGTGGCCGACACCGAGGACAGAAAGAACGCCTTGGAGGAGTACATCTACGAGTTGAGAGGCAAGTTGGAGGAGCAGTACAAGGACTTCGCCTCCGACGCTGAGAAGGAGAAGTTGAACGGCTTGTTGTCCAAGACCGCCGACTGGTTGTACGACGACGGTTACGACTCCACCAAGGCTAAGTACATTGCTAAGTACGAGGAGTTGGCTTCCACCGGTAACTTGATCAAGGGCCGTTACTTGGCTGACCAGGAGGAGAAGAAGCAGGCTTTGAGACAGAAGCAGGAGGCTTCGCAAATGGCCGCCATGGCTGAGAAGATGGCTGCTGCCAGAGAGGCCTCGAAGGGCAAGACCGAGGAGGCTCCTAAGACCGAGACCACTGGTGAGGACATGGAGCTCGACTAAAGGAGTTAACACTTCTTGCGATTGCGATTTGCCCCTTTTCATATTACTAGGCCGGAACATATTCGCAGCCCGTGTGGCCGGATACGGTACGTTGCCAAGTGCCCATTTTCATAACTTAAATAAATATATAGGAAGAAGATGAAGATATAAAGTCAGAGATAAACTTGTAGGTCCTGTGGACATTTTTTACTTCTAGGAGTATGAAGTGATCTTTTTCTCTCTATTTTTTTTTTTAAAAAAAACAACAGTACTTTCAATAAGAATTGTCAATTCATAGAGTAGCACCTCCACAAAAATGACAAATTTGCATAACAATTGATCGAAAAGCGGGCTTCCGTAAAGTTAGAAGATGGCGACCCACACGTGCGCAACCATCGCAGTTTACGTTCACGTTGGGTGCAGAGTAAAAAGCCGCCTGTGGCAGGGCAAATCTCCATAGTCAAGCAAAAACGTGCATGGGGCATTCAAAGTTTGGAAAAAATAGCCAAACGTGGGGCGGATCGCTAAGTCCCCGAAGTGAAGGACAAAATAAAACAAACATACACTGTTTTTTTTTTTTTTTTGCTTTTGTGCATTGAAGCTAGAATTATCGACGGGATACAAAAAAAGAAAAAATTTAAAAAGGATATTAAAGAAACTTCCACTCGCTTCCTTTCCTCCTAATAGGAAAACAAAAAATATCTCGGCCCGGTACCTGTATCACGTGACTCGACTTTCTGGCCCGGGTTTCCCACTATTGATCATCGTCTTGCCCTTAGCCCGGAAAACCGTTTACATTTAACGGGAAAAAGAAAAGAGAGAAGAAATCTGATACAGTCTTATTTTTCCAAATCCTGTACAAATCATTTTACTTTTCCTGCTTTTATTCCTATTTTAATTACGTGGAATATTCAACTGGCTGTCTGAATTCCTAGAGCTGGCTGGGAAGAAAATCGGTCTCAAGCTTTTGCCGGTTCATTAAATTTGCCGCAGAGGCTTGGTGCGAAAAGGCAAAAGAAAAAAAAAAAAAAAAAAAAAAAAAAAAAAAAAAAAAAAGTGAGATCGAGAGCGAAATCAAGAAAGCGACGCACCGAGAATTCAGTGAAGAGAAGCGTGAATATAACTATTCTTGTTCTTCCCTTGGCTTCCTGGTGTAAACGGAAAAAAAAAACACACACACACACAAGAACACTTATAAGAATTCGAATAAGGAATAAAATATAAAGGAATATTCTTATATCCTATTCCCCGCTTTATTCCTATACAACAAAAACAAAGCGAAAAGTACACACCGAATTTATCCGTTAGCCAATTTCCATTCCCGCAAGACGATCCACGCGTAGCTTATACCCACAAACTAAGCTCATATAACTACGCACAAATACATCTTTCTCGGGTCTTCTATAAGAGAAATACACCAAAAATATCTTAAGAGATAAACCAAAGGCATTTATTCCTCAAAGAATAAGTAAACACAAAGGAATATTCACAAAGCGGCTCCCCTATTTATTTAATCTTCCGCAAGCTCGGCCCCGCACTTTTTCTTTCAATGCCGCTCTCGAAAAAGTCGAATCTTTCCATAGCCATCCAAAAAGCCGATGCAAATCAAGAAAGCCAGCCCCATACACATCTAGGACACAAGCCAGATAAGAATAACAATGGTCATAGTAATATTCCTGTACGGCATAACAGTATCACTCCGGCCGATGCTCTGGCACTTGGATTTCTTCCCATGGGAGGCCTGGTTTCTACAGCCACTTCGTCGCCTCTGGTGAAATCTTTCAGGCCCGATTTGGCGCCAATCACCACAACTTTCGACGAACAATCAAATGCCCATTTGGCGTCTTTGAAAGACCGCCTTGCCGAGCTGTATTCCCACATGTCACAAGGTTCTTTTCTCGAGCGCCAAAGCACGTTAGAAGATGTGGAATATTCGCTGGAATATGCCGATTTTAGACGCAAGGATCCAGCAAACTCGGGCTCTTTAAAAGAGAACATCTCTGTTTTGGAAAGTGGCGGCACAAAAAGTTCACTGGGCGGGATTTCCGGCTCTCAAACTGCTCATAACGATGATGATATCGAGGTCGACGATCATGTGGATGAGTATAACGATAATCACGAGTTCAATAGTGAAGAGGATGATGATGACGAAGACGATGATGACGACGATGATGAGTTTTCCCATGTGAATCCCGAAAACGAAGAGGACTTGAAAGACTACGTACCCGGCGGTTATCACACCTGCTACATTGGCGAAAACTACAAAAACAACAAGTACACTTTAGTCCGCAAGCTCGGATGGGGCCATTTCTCTACGGTCTGGCTTGCCCGTGATAACGATAAACAGTGCCACGTAGCGATGAAAATCGTACGTAGTGCAAAACATTATACCGATACAGCGATTGACGAAATCAAGCTCTTGGATAAGGTAACAACTGCGGATATGCGCCACCCGGGTCACCAGCACGTGATCCAGCTTCTCGATACTTTCACACATCAGGGCCCCAATGGTGTCCATGTCTGTATGGTATTCGAAGTATTGGGCGAAAACTTACTCGGTCTTATCCGCCGGTATAAGCACAGAGGAATCCCCGTGGTTTTTGTGAAACAGATTGCAAAACAACTCTTGGCAAGTCTTGACTTCTTGCACAGAATGTGTGGCGTCATCCACACGGACCTCAAGCCGGAAAACGTGCTTATCGAGATTGGTGATGTGGAGCAGATTGTGCGTATGGTAGAGGAAGAAGAACAACAAGTCAAGCTCCAGCGGAAGTTGCTGCGTACCAAATCTCGTTCAACTGCGTTTAATAGTGCAAGCTCTGCAACCCCCACCAGTCCGCAAGTGAATACGCCACTTCAAAGAGTCAAATCGATTTCGCAAGTACCAAATTCCCCTAATTTGGGCAGAAATGGTCGTGGTCTGCGTAGACAAACTCTCATCACGGGCTCCCAGCCTTTACCCTCTCCTTTGAGATCTTTTAGCAAATCATTTGCTAATGTCCAAGGCATAGCGGTAACTACCAGCAACACACCCATCAAACCAGGAATCGGACCCTCATCTTTCATGGCGACACCCTCAGACCAATCTTTCATGCCACAATCGGTGGCTCCTGGCGGGGGTCTTAGCTCACAAAAAATGCCACTCAAACCTGTACCTAGCCACGGCTCTTTTGTCAACAATTCCGAGAACGAGGACTCTGAGATCAATGAGAAAAGTTTGAACAACTCGCTCTCTTCGATGTCAATTTCTCATAACGGAACAACCCCGGGCAACTTGTACGGTCACTCCAACATTGATAGTGCATTTAACACTGATCCGATGGTGATCAATGAGGACGAGTTGATCTCAGTGAAGATTGCCGACTTGGGAAATGCCTGCTGGGTACATCATCATTTTACGGATGAGATCCAAACCCGGCAATATAGATCGCCTGAAATTCTTCTTGGTTACCATTGGGGTGCGTCATCTGACTTGTGGTCATTTGCGTGTTTGATCTTCGAGTTGTTGACGGGTGACTACTTATTCGACCCCAGAAACGGTAAGTCCTACACTAAGGACGACGACCACATTGCACAAATCATCGAATTGATTGGATACTTTCCTCGCACAATGTTGAAGGAAGGATATAATGCAAGAGACTTTTTCAACAACAAGGGTGAGCTCCACCGGATCTCTAAATTGAAGCCTTGGGGTTTGAAAGATGTTTTGATTGAGAAGTACAAATTCCCTGTGAGTGATGCAGTGGAGATTTCCGACTTCCTTCTCCCCATGTTATCCTTGCAGCCAGAAAATAGGGCCGATGCCGGAGGTATGATCAATCATCCCTGGCTCAGTGATGCGTTAGGACTTGAAAACGTTGTTCTTGAGCGTCCCGTCGGAGGTTCGGGTGAAGACATTCCTGGATGGTCCAGAGAAGGAGGGCACCCAAACCAGGGCAACAGACGTAACCACCGGCAATATTTTGCTCATCGTTAGAATCACCATTCCGCCTTCACTTGCACTTTCTTACTAATTTATTCGCATTCAGTTCTGCAACCTTTGCTTCCGCCTTTTCTTGCATCAGCAGTAACAGCAGCAAAAATTGGGTGGATTCTGCTCACATAATCTTTTGCATCTTCATATGTATAATTGTAATATAGTTTATTATCCGATCTTTCTTTTTCCCTCTTTCTCCTAATACATGTGGAAATCTCGCTGTTTTCAAAAACAAAAAGAGGAAGATATAGAAAAAAAATGCATGAATTATAATACTATAGAAATACAAAAGCTCATTTAATCTAGCGTCTTCGACATGAACGGGCCGTCCAATTCATAGCCCAACTTGGCGTAGTAGTTACGCACACCAACACCCGAAATCACGGAGATTTTTTTGGTGCCGTGTTCTTCTCTGGCAATACGTTCAGCCTCTTCCATAAGCAAAGTACCAAAACCCTGATGCTGGAACTTCCTTGGGTCACGTGAATGCAAAGGAACCACCGAACCATAAACGTGCAATTCACGAACAATCGACGTTGGTTGGGATGTGAATTCTTTTCTGAAAGTGTATTTTTTCAGGGCTTTCCGCAACCGCAAGAGACCAATCAAAATGTCCTGTTTTGGGTCCTCGTACGAGAGAAATGTCTCCCACCCGCCATTGGCATAGTAATCTCTTCTAATCAACTCGACCTGATCCGGCGAAACTTTGTGATGGACTTCCTGGATTCCGACCTCTCGGGTACGCACATCACGACACAGAGTACCGAAATCCTTCATACGTGCCAAGGCCAATTCACGGAGATTACCGTTTTCCACTCCCGAAGTGACCAACGGCATAGGAATATCTCTTTGTACACGATAAATACGGGTCCAAGGAGGCACAAGCGCCATGATCCGTGCCACCAAGTCAATCAAGGCATTGGCGTTATACGACTTATAGAGCCCCTTCTTCCAAAGCTCGTATAAACCGGTGCCCCGAATCACCAAGGTGGGGTATATTTTAAGACCATCGGTCCGGAATTCCGGGTTCTCGAAATACTCAATGAATTGCTGGAGGTCACGCTCCATGCCCACGTTGGGCAAGTCCGGCATCATGTGACTGACCACTTTATAGCCAGCGTCTTTCGCCACAGCAAATGTTTCACATACAGATTTGACCGTGTGGCCTCTATTTGTGTCTCGAGCCACGTCCTCGTAAACAGACTGCACACCCACTTCCAACCGCGTGCACCCATACTTCAACATATCGCTCAAGTGAGTCTCTGTACAGTAGTCGGGTCTTGTTTCAATCGTGATTCCTACACATTTTGTCTGTGATTGTTGCGAGTACTTAATGGCCTCATCAATGTCGCGGCCGTTATATCCGGATAACGCATTGTGGAGCTGTGCAATGAAATGTTCCCGGTAATCGATCGGCAACGACATGAAAGTTCCACCCATCACAATATACTCGACTTTATCGATGGAATGGCCCAACAGCCGCAATTGCTCGACACGGCCACGTGCTTGCTCGTAGGGGTCGTAGCGGGCTCGTATAGCACGCATCGACGTGGGCTCGTACCCGGTATACGATTGTGTCGAATATTCGAAATCGGAATCGGGACCTCCGGGACAATAAACACAAATGTTTCCCGTATAGGCAATATGCGGGCATCTGTGGGGTTTGCACATGACGGCCACCACGGCAATTCCCGACGCTGTACGGACAGGTTTGGCCTTTAATTTTGGAATAAGATATTTCTTATGCTGGTCGGGAATCGACGAAATGATATCGGTGAGCCGAGGTTGGTTTTTCAACTTATACTTTTTCGCATACCGAGTGATGAGCCCATTGAGGTTGATGTCCTTGGCGTTTTTCAACAGCGCCACAAGCTCGAGCGAGATATCTCCGCAGCACAGAATGAACCGCTCTTTTTCGGGCGCAAGCTTTTTCTGAGCAGACGGCATTATAGATTTTTTTTTGTTTCTTTAGGTTTGGTATGGATTTAAGCAAATCAATTTTTTTGAACTACTCACCAGGTTTCGCGAATAGTGATACTGTAGTTAGAGGATGTCTCTCTCTCTGCAGCATCGCATTTTTTTTAAGGTGTCCGGATGTTTTGGCCAGCTTGGGTTGGGCCAGTGGAAGCACCGCCAATAGTAAGTCAGCATAATTTATCTTTTCTTTGTTCTTTTTTTCTTTTTCTTTTTCTTCAAACAAGAAGTGAGTTACGGTTTTGGATTACTTTCTTTCTTTTTAATATCCCTCGTTTATAAGTTTTCGGCGCAGTAATATCCCGGAAGGGCACATCAGTATGGAGAGACCTTCACCTCCAAATTATAGTTATGTGCACACCACGATCACCGGTCAAATTTTCGCACCAGTCGAAACTCAAATAAGACTCCAGATTATCGTTTTCACATAAATATACATTTACATATATACATATATATATATATATATACACACACATGTTCAGCATAATAGCAAAGGCTCGGCCGTACGGTCTGGGCCCGGCCGCACAATCATGGGCTTCTTTTCAAGCACTTCCCCGCTCGGCAACTGTTATCGGTTTGCGTAGACTGTATGCCACGGAAAACCAGGCAAAGAAATCGAAGGATAAAGGTGCTGCGATGACCACCATGCCCATCAAGGCTATCGGCGTTGTAAGCGACTATTATGTGCCTCCACTGCTTCTGAAGTCTCCGGTGAAAACATGGGCCAAGTTGCTTTTCCGCCGAATCGGGCTTTTTGGCCTCAACACATACTCCGTGTCGCGGTTCAAAAACGACACCAAATTGAAGCTTCATTTCAATGACTGGAAGGAGCTGGCCGTGGATAAGTACGTGAAAACAAACAAGATCTTTGCCGCCGCATGCCTGTTGCCCATAGCCCAACGCCAGGCTTATGTGCAGACCCAGCTAGACGGGATTGCTGGTACTGAAGTGATCAAATCCTTAACTGCCCGTGTCCGCACCTTCCCTATTGGCCTGAAGTTGAAATGGAACTTGCTCAGCGTGGAAAAGAATCCAAAATTGGTGGTTTTTGTACCAATCCCAGACGCGAATGACGTCACGTCATTGGTCCAGTTTGTGGTTCAGGTGAAAACGAAGCAAGAAATGATTGTTTCGGGAGACGCGTCCCCTGAACCTACGCGAACCGAGAAAATTGTTACTGATAATATTGTTCTTACCATGAATCCTTATACTAACGAGGTGGTATTTGTTGGTACGCTTTTTGAAAGCGACCCATACAGAGGCCTTAAACCTCAAATGGATATGGGCGATATCAAGGCGTTGGAACTCCACTTGCGTGAGTGTGCTGACATCTACAGAGCAGCCCCTCCACAAAAATTGTAAATAGACACATGCATATATCTCAAACATCATTTATTGTATTGTATCAGTAAACACTAACGGCCAGATCAACTGGCTCTAATTTTTTTTTTTTTTTTCTTTTTGCCTTTTCTTGTTCCTGTTCCTTCTTTTCAGTTCCTTTCTCTTTTTTTTTTTTTTTTTCTTTTTTGTCCTTTTTCCGTTTTGTATCTGTTCTAACATTTTAAATCCTTTCTAATAAAGGTCTGTTGTCTCTAATAATGTGGTGTTTCAAAGTTTCTAGTCCAGCTAGTCCATCAGAAACACCTCACTCTGGTCTTTCAAAGGCCCGTCTAAAAATGTGGGGAAAATCGACCGTTTTTCTATGCCCACCTCCTGATATATATCTGGGCGCACAAGCAAAGTCCCCGATTGTGATCTCGAGTCCCGCCGTTTCTTTTCCTGTGGTGTGAATATGAGGTTTCCCAATGAAGCAGGAATATAGTCTTCAAAATACGTATCCTCAGACACCAGCTCGTCTTCATCATCGGCAATCGCACAATCTGCTTGTAACATAGAGTTATAGTTGAAAAGTGGAGATGAAGAGGAAGATGAAGAGCTCAATTGGCGAGCTGATGAGGATCTTCTATTGGCTGAAACCTGTTGTAAGGGCAGTTGAAACAGAAAATTCTCAAGCTTTGGCTCGTTCGTCACAGGCGATTGAATGGGTGCAAAAAACGCCGATGAAGAAGTAAGACTGCCGGAAGTAAATAATCCGTTTCCATTTCCTCCTTTCTCAATATAGTTCATCAGCCACTCGGTGGCACCGTTTCCAAAAATTACCTCTTGCTGTGTATTCTGAGAAACATACTTTTCACCACTGTAATAGCTCGCATCTTTCAAAAACGCTGTTGTGTTTTGTGAAATGAAACTGGGCGAACTGCTATCGGTAAACTCTTCTGTACCATAAAAGCCTTGCTCATTTGAATCCACCACTTGCTCTTTACGTCCAGCAGCATGAAAAGCCAGGACTTTGTTGCTATTTCCAAAAGGTTGTTGGAAACTGTGCATCAGCGTATTCTGCAAATACCCATGTCCATGACTTTGGGATTTTTCATGACGCTCGTGATTTCTACGATGGGGCAGTACATTCTTCAGATTTACCCGGGTGCCATCGGGCAAAATATGGGCCAAAGCACACTTCAAGCCAAACTTGCAGTTCCCCTTTTGGAAATACTTGCAAGGAAGTTTATCTGCCGATAAGGAGCCGTCCAAACTATGGCTAAAGGGGCACGATTTGCCTGCTTGACAAATGCCTTGTTTGAAGAATTTACAGGGCACGTGACTCAAGTTTTTGCTGCTGTTGGTATTTGCAGCATTTCCTGTGACAGCAGCGACCCCCAGTGGCCCCGTATTGGGAGGCAAATTATCCAGAAAAGATGCCAAGTCAAAGGCATCGAGGCCTTTACTATACCGAGGCGCAGACAGCCGAGAAACAGATGAACGCCGATTTCTCGATGTGGTTGGAGAAGGCGGGGTCTGGCCGGAAGACCGGAAAGTCAGAATCATAGCCATTTTTTTGAAGATGTGCTTGCTCCAGTTAAGTGTGAGATAATTCTAAAAAAAATACTGGGGGGGTTGCGGTCTAAATATTTTGCTGTTGCGCCTCTCTCTATAATTTGTTTCTTTGTTTTAGTAAATCGTGTGTATGTTTTTTTTTTTATTATTCTTTTGTCTTTTTCGTCTGCTTTCAAATATTTCTCTTGTGCTTCTATGTTTTAATCTGGTGTCAAAAAAAGAAAAAAATATGTCTATGTGGTTTGTGTACTTTGGTGTCTTTAACCCAACTAAAATTTGCCCGATAAGGTTGCTGATAAGGAGATAATTACTCACCCGGGCCTCGCTAATCTAAAGCCGAGGGGAGAAAAAGTCCGATTTGCTGCGGGTTTAATCCGGAAAAAAAAAAAAAGTGACTGCTGGATCGGGGAATGTTGAGCAGCGGTCTCGGTGTATTATGTAAAATATTTTGAAAAGGGTGGGACGGAAGAAAGCGTGGGGATTTTTAAAGCCGAGTAAATTGAGCGGGCTGTTTGAGAAAGAAAAACTGCCTTTCAGAAACAGAGGGCAAACCTTAATTTATCAGGAATCTGTTACCGTAAGCAAGAAAATTCGGAACTGTGGAGATCCTGCGTGAACCTCCATGCGCTCCGATAAGGAGTGTTTTTCTGTCATTCCGGTTGAAGTGTGGCAGACCTTAACAAGAATTCTACTAATTTTGCTTTGAACAATTAAATGAAAAATTTATAGATATCGTGAAATGTTTTTTTATCTTTTTGAATCTTTATTTATCTTTTTCTTTTTTTGTTTCACTTAATCATTTTGTATTTAATCATCTTGCTTGCTTTCCAAACGTTGGAATGTTATTCAGAATCCTCTCGCACTCGTGTGCTACTATTTTAATAATATGCGCTTAAAAGTGTGGGGTTTTTTTTTTTTTTGCAAGAAGAACAAGTCGCTTTGGATTTTGCGTAGAAACATAAAATCGTTCAAAGTCACCAGAAAATTACATCAATGATTGTATTTTTGTTTTTTAAACTTTTCGTTTTTTAATATTCTTCTCAAATTTCCGGAAAATGTGCAATAAATCTTTGTATTGTGTTAATTTCAAAATTTAGAAAATGGTTCATAAATAATACAAAATTGTGCGCCACATTCCCAAAAAATGTTGAAAACCCGGAAAATTTTAACACTGTATTCAGTTAATATTTGAAATCTGTAGAAGGGCTGAAATGGCTTCTCTTTTGAAAGCATTTTCAATCTCAAATTCTTTTTTCAAAAAGCCCCGAGAACAAAGGAAACTCGACCAACTCATCTATTTAGTATAATAAAAGATAGAAAGCTCGAATTTGAAAGAAGCTGACATAGCCTTGAAGGGAAAATAAAAAAAAAAAAAAATGAAAACATTAAAGACCCGTATTTCTTAAAAAAAAAATCCCTCAATAAATTCTGGAAGTAATAAACAGTTCAGTTCGCTCGCCCCAGAGAGAAATTTGTGCCTCATAACTATAACTGGAGTTGAGAAATCAAAAATCAAATAAAATGCTAGTTTGTATGGTTTTACTTCTTATTGGCTCTTCTGCGGTGTTAGGTCTGAGCCAAACTACGCTTGAAAGATTTGAAAAGTGGCCCCAAGTACTGGTGTGTAAATCACAAGATTTTGGACCGAGAGATAGTGATTCCATGATAAATCCTAAACCTGAATATCCTGTTAAACGCAATACGGACGTAGAAGAAAAATTACGAGAACAAGTGGAAAGGTTAAAGTCTTTGATTCATGTCGTTATCCTCGATAATGATGGCATACGATGGGAACATGACCTGTTAAGACTGGATATCTTAAATTTACACCAGTATGTGATGGAATTAGAGTCCTACAACAAGGAATACGTTTATATACTATCGTTTGTGGAGGTTTTGTTCGATTTTGTGGTGAATGCCGCCGGACTTTTGGAGTTCCACAGCTACAAAGTGGGTAGAGGGCAATCCTTGATTGAAAATTTGATTCAAATCAATGCCGAAATTTTTGACCTCATTGATGAAAAAGGGCTTCCAGACTTGCTGATCAAGAGATACACTCAAGCCGTAACGGTTTTTTCAAAAACATTGAGTTCCTGGGACGAGCAGCGTCGGAATATGACGGGCCTATCTTTTATTTCAAACTTTTTTTTGGAAGGCCAATTCCGTCAAGCTGAAGAAGTACTAGCACTCTTGCAAAGTTGTGCTCCGCAAGATGAGAAAACAGGGGTATGGTGATACTCTTCTACACATAATGAGCAGACAAAACAGGGGAAACTTGAAAGAAAAGAAAATCAAAAAAGAAAAAAAAAAAGAAAAGAAAAAGAAAACAGCAAAGTTTATCAGCTTGAATCCAACTCAGCATTGCGTTTCGGGCATGTAGCTAAAGAATCCACTCCTTCATAATGGTCAAAATTGTACAGTAGGAGGATTCTGGCTAGTGATGAAAGAACATCAGCATTAAAAAACAAATTGATTGAAGAAAAAAACAAAAAAAAAAAAAACAAAAGAGAACCTCACATTTACTGGAAAGAAAAACAATCTTATCTTCTAATGCCGAACGGTGATTGGCCATTGCTAATGAGAAATTGTCTATACTGAATGTGGCAGTGGCCCACCACCCAGAAATCCACTCAGAGCAATCGAGTGCACACTGCTTATCTATGCGCGCATACTCAGCCTTTAGGCTTATCTTGCCAAGAGAGGCCCCATGCGCGCGCATTCCCAGATTCCGCTTCATTATTATAATTATGATTATTATTATTTTTCTCTTGTCTTCACCTCTTTTTCTTTTTCTTTTTCTTCTTCACACAGCACTAGTAGATGATCCAAAAGGAACCTTTTTTCGATGACAACATAAATGCCAAAACCCGCTTGACGCTTTCGCCACACGCGTTTAAAATATCGCCCTCTACAAATTACCCTCTCATGGTCAGTGCCCAGCCTCCACTGGCCCTGAAGGCTGTACGCAGGCCGTCTCGAGAACCATATTACCACCTGGGGTCGAAAAGCTCGAGATCTGCCTCTTCAAATCTGCTGTCGTATGCCAAACTTTCGGATATTTTCGACTTCCGTTATATTGACGAGCTTCGGTCTGAGGCAAACGAAAACGCCTTGGTTTTTGATAGCGACTCTGATTATGATTATGACGACGACGAGAACAACCTGCAGTATGCCCAGGCCACACTGACAAACAATAAATGGATAAACATGGGTGAAATGTCCAATTTTGAAAAAGATTCAGCAAGAATTGATGGAGCGAAAAACAAACATATCGTCTCCAGCCATAAATACGAATCTGAGGATGAGTCTGAATTGGAGGAGTATCTGGTGCACATGCTTACTTTTAAAGTGAACTCACGTGCACAGTATACGAGGCCTCCACGCGCGTCGTGCTCTCTGGCGTCGGATTATTTTGATGAACCAAAACTAAGAGTTGGCTTGAATTTGGATTTGGATTTGGATTTGGATTTGCCCAGGACAGTACATCACCCGCGGTTTGCTGCTCCTAAGTGCAAAACCGCGTTTGTAGATTCGGTTCTTCCTCTGCCCGAGCTGGACTTGGCAGCATATTTGAACACATGTGCAGATGGGGTGTTCAGCCGTAAATTAAGCACAACAATTCCTGCTGTTGTACCTTGTAAATCATTTGTCGATGACAATTACGATACACGCAAGCGGAAACCCACAGGAACTCGTGATGATTTCGAAATCAAAGTACCGGTTTCGCTTATGTGATACGATTAAAGCTTTCGCTGTTCTAAGAATTGAGTTATGTAAATATGTGTATAAATCTCAAATAAAAGAAAATAGTTTTATTTGCGTCCATTGTGATTAGAAAACCCTGTTAAGCAACTCATAAGAGATCAAGGTCATGCAGGGAAGCAAGATGTTATCATTCAAAGAGGCCGAACCTTCGATAGCACCTCCCACAAGAGCCACGATAAACACGTTTTCCCAGTTCTTGACACGCGAACCTTCGGGCAAAAGATAGAAATCAATGACGACGAAACTGCCAAACGTCACCACGATATACGCCAAGGTTCCTTCAAGAGTTCTCGACTCACCCTTCCACTTAATCTTACCAAAACGTTTACCGATGATTGAAGCAAACGAATCGCCCAAACCTAAAGCGACCAAGCCAAGATAAGATCTCATCGAAACCACATCATCGACAAGAATACCGTATCCAATAGGAATGGCGGCACCTACAAGCAAGAAGATGTACGATAAGTTCAAGGGGCCTTGCAAATCCTTATGGTCCTGGAATAACTGAAGCAGTTTGTTGAGCAAGCCTCCAATAAAAGTGATTTGTGTGCATCTGAGAAATTCAAGCGCAATGAAGACAAACACAGAGCCAAATACGGCAAGAGCAGTGAAAACAGGCTCACTGACAAGCGCAGGATATGCCAAAGCTGCAACAAGGGCAAAGTGCCACACTTTTCTTCTACTGTTAAGGGAAATAACATTTTTCGAGGCCAAGAAAAACATCACGGGAACAGTAGCGGCGAGTGCAACAACCCAAGCCTGAAGAAGCAGCACACGCAACTTGGATTCCAAGATAAAGTCCACCAACCAGTGGAGCACTTCTTGCTTTGCGACAAAAATCTGGAACAAGTAGTTTGTAACATAGTAGAAAGAGGCGGCAAAAGCACCAACCACAGTAACGGCCACTGCAGAACGTGCAACGCCTTTTTGCAACAGCGAGTAGGCGTAGTACAATGGCGTGGATACTGCAAGAGCACCAACCAAAGCAATGGCCAAGATTCTTACGATAACAAGAGGTAAGTTGGTTTCAGTGGCAGATGCCTTGAAGTTGGCAAGCAAATTGACCATGAAAATGGCCACAATATGGATTTCTGTCTGATCCATGGTACGGCGCACGATGGTGTGATCATTATCTTTATCGTTATCTTTAACGTCAGTTTCCACGGTCTCGTTCCATTGATTCAAAGCGTAGTCCACAATGAAATAAATCCACACCACTTGAGCGAATTGAATCACATCCAATGTTTCGGTATCGCCAAACATGTAGTTGTAGACAAAAGCAGACAACACTTTGGCAATTGGGTGCAAGTTTTTCAACGAGAAGTTCGTCAAGGATAAGTTGACCTGGAAGAATGGATCTTCTGGGTCGGACAACAAGAGCACAAATGAGTAAGGAATGAAAAACGCATAAAGAGAGTTGAATGAGGGTAATTCAGGACGAGAGGCAGTTTCAGGAGATGCCTCGTATTTTTTGAGCAACGAACGGTGACTCAAGTACATGGCTACAATGGCACTCATCACATTAAATCCAACCGAATACACCACATCCATGTTTTTTTGGTCGTGGAAATGAATATAGAAAATCTGGCCCAAGAAAAGACAAACCATTGCTTGAACTGCCTTCAGCACCGTCATATGATCATTCAACAAATCCTGGAATTCATAGATGAGTTTAAGTGGATATTTTGCTTCTTCCACCGACTTATCCTCTTCGGCTTCTTCAGAAACTGGTGTTTTAACTTCTTTTTCAGGAACGGCCGAAAGCTCTTCTATAGATTTTTCGTTAAAAATCGCTGCCCGCGACCGGGATGAGGCCGACTGAGCCGTTTTAGAAACGGAAGCGTCCTTTCTTCTTGCCATGACAAACCTACTTTGCAGCTATATCTTCTAGTTGTGGAAGGGATAAAAAAAAGGCAAACCTAACGCAAAATAAATGGACAAGCGAAGAATTTATCAGTGCAGGCACTTGGAGATTCTGATAGTCGAAACACGGCGTATTATATGCAGTACAAACTTGACAAATCCGTTACACTGTACACGACCCTAAATCTTGTGGTTTTACATATTCTGAAAAAGAAAAAACTTTTCCATATTTTGAGGAAAGTTTTTTTTAATAAAATTTTAATAAAGGTATACTTGAAATAAAAAGTCTGCTTATTCTACTCCTAATCTCGTATACCAATTGGCTCCAGCATCGGGTCCTTTATATAATCCGCGAACCTCAACGCCAATGGTCCAGATAATGTTCTGCAGATTTCGCGTGCGGCAAAACATGAAAAAAAGAGATAAAAAAAAATGAGGCGTTCTAGATAAGAAAATGTAGATTTACTTGGCCAAAAAAAAAAATCATGACTCCTGCGTGATTCGAACACGCGCATCTTACGATAACAGAACTTGAGTCTGCCGCCTTAGACCGCTCGGCCAAAGAGCCTTTGATGAATGAATTGTGCCATTGGGTAATTCCACTGAGTAAGTTTAGTCAGAAAGCTCATCTTTTGACGTTAAATTTTGCTAATTTGTTCCTCAAAAACAAACAAATTGCGAGGTTTGAAAAGAAATAATGACACAAAGAATGACGTAAGATTCATTGCGGTTACAAATATATATTTGATTGCCCTCTTTTGCCGTGGTAAGGCGTGAAGTGGGCTTTGGCCAAAGCTAGTCGGTGTGTATTTGGGAGCTGGTTAGAGGGTTTTTTCTATAGTTTATAGTTTATAGAGAGTGATGGTTAGTACCACTTTTCTCTTCCTTTAATCAGATGTAGCAGTCAAAAAATAAAAAGGGGGATAGTTTTGGAGGTCTTTCAAGTTTGGTCTTTAAAAAGTTTTGGTTTGGAAGTGGAGGGTGAATTTCATTTCTTGTCTCGCGTGCTTTAGCTAACTGGTCTCGTTAGAAGAGGAGAGAAAGAGTGGGGTGAAATTTGTGTCTATTAGTATCAGTGCTGCCGTGTATTCTGTAGGAGGTTATCTGAAGTTTCTTTTCCGTACTCACGGCTTGTTCTTGGTGTTTGAAGGAACTACGAATTCTTGAAGCTCCGTTCCCCTCTAAATGATATTGAATACCCATAACTCATAACAAATGTCTGCGCTAAATAAACACTGCCTCAAGCTAAAGGTTTACAAGGAGACAAATTGTGATTATTTTCAAAATCCAGTCGGGAAAATTTATATCACGCAATTGCAATTGCCATACGAATCGAGCATTCTGTGAAATAAGAATATACTATCCCACGGATTGAAAGAAGACTGGAAAACAATTATTTGTTGCGTTTTGCAAAAATTTGAAAGACTGGCAATTCTTTAAATCTAATATTCAAATAATGCCGACTGAGATTATCTACAACCAATTTTGTTGGCCTGTTCAATGCAATTAATATTCCGCTGCAAAGAAAAGAGCGCACTATATCTTGTGCGATCGTAGAGGCAGTTCGGATTATCAAGCTATTAAATTTTCTGTGTATTACATTTCATACCATGAACTGCTTTTGGGGTAAAAGTAAAAATGATTCTTTTTTTGAAAAATGATAAAAAAACAAATTTAGAGTGAATCATCGGAAAAAAAATCAAACAAAACTCTTATCCAATGTAGTCGGCAATATAACTCCGACACTTGGCAGCTTACAAATAATGGGCGCCATTTGGCGGACTTTTATGCCCACTGGTTTTGAGTGCACCACATGTGCAGGTGGAGTGAAATGACATGACCACATTACTCAAACTTTTGGGAGCTAATTTGGTGAAAAAAAGAAAGAAAACAAAACAAAAACCAGTTTCCAGTCTTAAAAGAATCTCAAATCTTTACACAGGTCTTGTCTTTTGAAAAATTTGAAATATCAGTAGTTCTGTTGCAAAATGTGCGCTTCGATATTGGTGGAAGTGGCTGCACGTGCGACAGTTCGGCATATACAAGCAGTGTTTCTTTTGGATCCGCGAAGCTGATGGAAGGCAGAAGATTGAGTGTATTCTGGATACAATTGTTAGAATAAGTTAGGGGAAAAGAGTACTACTTTTTCGACCAATTTCCTAATTTTTTCAAATCAGTTATTTGTTTATCTTGAATTCGAATCAGTACTAAAGAAAATTGAATGATTTCTCACGAAAAAATCTGCGCCTTTTGAAGGTTTTTAAAAGAAAAAGACCGCAACCACTCAACTCCCCTCCTGTATGCACACCTGCGCTGATATTTCTCCGCAACCCTCTCTATCTTACTGACGTCAGTTCGGCTATTTGCTTCATTGCTGCGAAATGCATCTCTGGCTGCGGGGCCGTGTATTAATATATAAACGGGCAATTGTCCCACTAGAAACTTGTAGATATTGTTATTTAGATTATTAAAAAACAAACAAACAAAAAAGAAATTACACAATGGTTAAAGCTTTAATTGCCCTCACAAGTTACAACGGCGGATTCTACGCTGATGGTGCCAACACTGGTGTTTTCTTCGTCGAGGCTTCACATCCATATGAAGTTTTCGAGAAGAACGGAGTCGAAGTCACTTTTGTTTCTGAAACAGGTACTTTTGGCTGGGACGAGCACTCACTTTCCGACGACTTTTTGGGCGACGACAAGAAGATTTACGAAAACCCAGACTCGTCTTTTATGAAGGCCGTTAAGAATGTGAAGAAAGCTTCTGACGTGAACCCTGCGGACTACGATATTTTCTTTGCCGCTGGCGGCCATGGTGCTCTTTTCGACTTCCCTAAAGCGGCGGATGTGCAGTCCTTGTTTTTGTCTATTTGGGAGAAAAAAGGTGTTGTTGCTGCTGTTTGCCATGGTCCATGCGTTTTTGAAAACGCTCGTGGTGCTGATGGTGAGTATTTCCTCAAGGGTAAGAAGGCTACCGGCTTCACTGATGAAGGTGAGAAAACCATGCAACTTGATGGTATTATGAGCAACTTGAAGTTGCTGACTCCAAAGGCCGGCATGGAATCTTTTGGTGCCACCTATGTGCAACCAAATGACCCCTGGGGTTCCTTCACTGTGACTGACGGTAAATTCATCACCGGTGTCAACCCAGCCTCTGCTGTCGAAACAGCTCAAAAGGCCATTGACGCTCTTGCCTAGACGCATTTCGGTGCTTCTATAGCCGAGCTAATCTATTAAATATTATACATGTATAAACGCGAAATACGAAGAAATCTACTCCTCAATCACCGCTCTCTTTTTCTTTTTCTTGCTCTTCTGCGGTACGGAAACAAGCTTATCACTTTGGACAATGTTGGTGCTGAGATCTTCATTCGAAGCTTGGGCATGAGCCTCAGAAACTGCAGCCACATCATTATTCTGTATTTCGATTGTTGCTGGCTTGGTCTTATCCTTTTTCTTGGATTTCTTCTTTTCTTTCGCCGCCTTCTTTTCCGACTTGTCCGCTAGTTTGGATCTGAGTTGGTCTAAATCCACCTCATACTCAAACGGTTTCGATGACTGCTCTTCTGTAGTTTCAGTGTCATCGAAATTCAATGAATCTAGATTCACAGTATCGATAATCAATTTATTTTTCTTTGATTTCTTCTCGTTCTTTTTTTCCGGTTGCACAGGTATCGTATCCTGATCATCTCCTATCGTGTCTTCTGTCAACACGAGCACTTTTTCCTTCTTGACTTTCTTTGACTTTTTGGATTTGCTACTAGGTGCATCGGATAAATCAATGAGAGATGCTGCCTTACTAGTATCTTGGGAAGCCGAGCTTTTGAAGTCTTCTTCGAGATTAATGATACGGCTCTTGGACGTACTAGATTTCTTCTTCGAAGAGCTTTTGATGTAGTATGGATCATCCCTCAATCTATCCTCGCGATCCTTTACCAGCGTCTCTGGAGCAACAGTTTCATTTTCAGATTCTTCATCACTTTCTTCGGACAGTTGAATTGCAAGTGAAGTGTCTTCCTCAAAACAGTAGGCAGGCGGGTTGTTTATGACGGTATCCAAATCAAGATCGTCCGGCACTGGTATCCGACTCTGTGCATTTGCAGAAATAGGATTCAACGGATAACTCTTGAAAAAGGATGGGAGAATCTGCGTTAAGAGTGCAGGAAGCTGTTTCGACTCGAAATGTGTGTTCTTTGTATCGCTTAATTCTCCTTCAAAATCAGCATTACTTTCTGACGCAGTGTCTTTGATATGTGAAGAAGAATTTTCCAAGCCGGTTTCATCAGCATTTTTCTCTTCTTTCCCTTCATCCTCTTCCTCCTCTTCACTACTGTCGTCCTCGCTGTCTTCATCGTCTTCGCTACTTTCACCTCCCATCAGATCGGAGGACTCGCCATTATCTTTTTCAGATAATTCCAGAGCTATGTTTTTGTAATAGTCCAATTCATCTGCTTCCAACTTGGTGATTCCAGCCAAGCCATCGGCTTTCAAGGAATCGTGGCAAAGCTTGAGGTACTCTAACCACGACGAGCAACGCTCTTGTACTTCATAGCTTGGATGTGACTCCCATTGTTCTAGAAAGCGCACCAACTTAAGGAGAAAGTAGGACACCTCGCAGTACTTTTCATAAGAAAGCTCGCCATTTACGGAATAAAGCTTTTGGTAGTCAGAAACCACCGAGCTGAATAGCTTCACAAGAGCATCAATCACGCTGGAAACAACATCGGAATTAGAAATTCCAGCTAGTTCATTCGACACGGGAAAGATCTCATTGCCAGGCAACTTATCGTCAATGTGCTTATTCACAAGCGAGTTGAAGATAGTGACTTTTTGGCTCAAGGAAGTGGTGAGGTCCAATTCTTCATCGTCATCGATACCACCAGTTTCACTTTCCGTCAATCCATAATCATCCAGGTATTCGCCCATGATCCAGTACAAATCTTTCATGATGATGGGACATGTTTGCAAAAGTCTCACGTTTTTTATATACTCGAGAACCACCTTGGATAAAATGTACGAACGAATCGACGGGACTTTCATTGCCAAGCTTTTGAACTCGTTGCCTAGTTTTAAGGCGATTTCCTGCAGGATCTCTTTGGAAAGAGTGATTTTCCCATCATCAACTAAACGAGACGATTCGGCCAAAAGAGTGAGGTTCAAGAGCTCTTTAAGAGCAACGACGTACCACTTAAAGTTGGGGATGTTGCCGTAATTGTCGGATGTGGTGATTTCCAAGATTTTCGTGGTGATGTCCAACTTGAAGCTTTCGGGACAATG
This sequence comes from Metschnikowia peoriensis, assembly GCA_030573015.1. NCBI lineage: Eukaryota > Fungi > Ascomycota > Pichiomycetes > Serinales > Metschnikowiaceae > Metschnikowia > Metschnikowia peoriensis. The sequence continues at coordinate 32,424 of JAJMCO010000069.1, read as the reverse complement.
GGCACTCATATTTTCTGGCACGATCTGTAACAAAAGGGTCTTGACCAAACTAGCAATGCTATCTTCAGTGGCCAAAAAGTGGCAGATTTCAAGCGCTTTACGCTTGATGATAAGATCCTTATCTTGAATACAGAGATTGATCACTGACGAGACTTCTTCCAGCTTGTGAATGAATGATGGGAAAACGTGCAAGATCTTGATAAGTGCTAAAAGACCGACGAATCTGAGATTGGCGTCGTTTTGGTGGAAAAACTTTAAGAGATGGTCAATACACATTTTGGCCACTTCCTTATCTCTTGACGAATCTGGCGAAATCATCCCACCATCAACAATGCAATTGATACACTCATAAATGAGTGACGTGGCATCCGTTTTCGACATCAAAGTAACGATCGACGGCATTATGCGTTTTTTCATACGCGGCTCGATTTTCAGTAAGCTCTGGAACAATTTGAGGATCCGGATGATGAGCCAATTATTGGTGGTGTCCTCTAGAATAGTGAAGAATTTGGGCAAGTACCCAATGAAGAAATTCGGGTGTTTTTTGGAGATCTCACATACTACGGTGATTGTAGCACTTACCACAGCCACATCTGGGTCATCTAGTTTTTCTACTACTCGAGGTAACGCGCCTTTCCAACTTTCAGGGTACTGAAGAAAGATCTTGAAAAGCGCAAGAACGGCCTTTTTCCGGATATATGGTTTTGAGTGGGTGAGTTTCATCACAATATCGTCGACAATATCTTTCGCAAGATTTGGCGTGACTATTGTGGCTATACCACTAAGCGCCAAGCCGATTTCGATATGGTTATGCGAATTGAGGTCTTTTTTGAATTGGTTTGTCGCCAAAATTAAGAGATCCTGTTCGGATTTGAATGATTGCGTGGCCGCAAGATATCCAATACGTTTTTGTTGGAACTTCAGCGACGACATCACTTCTAAGATATGGAAGTTGCACCAGCTCATGTCGAATCCGTACATTTCCAAATAAGCCAACTTCAATACAGCGGTTGCCTTGATCTCCAAGTCCGTAGTAACCAATTCCTCTTTACATTCTTGGATTGCCTTATCGAGAAATACCAGTAGTGCTTCGGGCGAGTCCTTTGATTGGGTGCGGATTCCTTTAATAAGGTCGGTCAACGATTTTTCAAACGAGATTCCAAACGGCTTGAGCCGCGCCAACACCTCCGAGCTCTGGATCTGAAATGCGGACATGTGGTGTTTGGTGTGTTTTCAAATCAATTTTTTTTTTTTTTTTCTGCCTTTGACTTACTTATAAGGTGGTGGAAACTTGATTTTGGTGCGTCTGTCAATTTGTTGCGCGAATCTGACTTTGGAACAATGCGGCGCGCGGATTTGAACTGGTTGGAACAAACTTGGGGCCACGGTTTTAGGGCCTCGACGGATACTTACTTATTGCATTTGTATCTATTTATCAGACGGATCTGTGGAATCAAATACCCCTGACTTTCCTCTTTTGTGTTTTTTATTTTGAATCTAGTATTATGTTTTCTTTGAGAAAAAAAATTGTAACTTTTCTTCGTTTCTATACAAATTTACATCTAATCATGTCTCGTTATTTAAGGGCCAACTGCCATTGCGGGCCCTCACGCCCTAGGGCCAAATATCATTTTACCGGAGAGGCAGGCCCTCGATGTTTACTGCTCATGATCTGAGCATTCAATTAAAGAGGAAAATAAAACCACATAAAAACAAATAACCCAGTCTGTTTCATATTTGAAGATAATAAAAAAAAGGCATGCTTTGAAGCCTTTAACTTGAAAAAGAAAAAAAAGTTAAATAATCGAAGAATTTACCAACGCATTGTCATCATTCAATGGCAAGCATGGGGGATTTTCAAACGGCCCAAAACTCACAAAGCGATTCGTCACTAACAGGCCTAAATCAGAATTATACATCGCAATTAAATCAATTGAATGATCTGGCTGATATGAAAGATACTATGGAAGATAGTACACTGTCGCCAGAAGAATTGCCTTCATCACTAGCTGCACATGAATCCACAGAAAATATAGCAAAAGGAGTGTTTTCAGAAGAGCTGGACTCTGATGATGAATACATTAGTAGTGGTGATGATGAAATCCTCGAAACCCTTGAAACTTCCGAAAACCAATACCGCCATTTAACCTACGGGTCTGGGCTTGCTGAGCACACGGCATTTTTTGAAAAATCATTAAGTGACGCGTTGGATCTGGTTTCTTTAGACTCATCTTTAGCATTACAAGCTCAATTGAGTGGACAATTGAATGATAAGGCCAAGCTTCTTTTGGAAAAACAGGCGCAGATTCTTGCACGTTTGGAATCCCTTAGGGCGATGTATAAACAGTATATTGGCGAAAATAAGCTCGGCGATCTTGAAAATGATATCGAGATGTTAAGTTCACGCATCGTTCGCTTGAAAAACGGCCACTCCAAATCGGCCCTATTCCGGAAAAAGCGCTCAATTGGCGTGGTAGATCAGTTCCCTATAGAGTATAATCAGGCGAGAGATAAAGTGCTTGAGCGTTCGTCGACCTAGCTTCGTTTGGTTGCATTTCTATTATAATGAAGAAATATGGAAACTAAAGAAAAGGAAAGAAAAGAAAAAATGGGAGAGAGAATCTATATTCATGCGTAGATGATACCAATGCCATCTAACCACGCACAGGTGTAGCCGTATAAACCGACAATCGTATGTTCCGGTGTCGGAAGTTCTAATACCGAAAGGTGTCCACCCTCGGCATTTCCAAGCATAGGCGAGGATCTGCCCGTGTTTGTTTCGATCTGCACGGCGTCGATCCACTGCCCGTTTCTAAAAGAGAATCTGACAATTCTTTCGCCGTCTGGAATATCGAAATCAGTGTAATTTGGGGTCTGGTTACCAATGGTCACTTCTCCGCCAGCCACATATCCACCTTGAGGATAATTATTGCCACCAGAACCACCCAAGAACTTACCCAACAATCCTCTTCTCGAATATTGCGGAGCATTGTTGGACGTATCAAACGTTCTTCCGTTAGAGTAAAAAGTCATTCCGTCTAGTGCACCACCATGATAAACCCGTACTTTATAAACGCTGGCCGCATCAAAGCCGATGAAGCGCATGTCTCCGTTGGCATTTCCCAACAATTGACTTTTGATGCCATCAATAACGCCTCTTCCCAAATTAAAATCACTTCTAATCACCGAGTCTTGCGAAGGAAAACAGTGGGTCCTGAAATTAGGGAGCCAGAGATCTCCTGTGGTGGACAAAACACGCAAATCGAAATCGTTGGCGGAGCTTTTCCACGCATTGCGGAAGTCTCGCAAACAATCTTCGAAATTAAGCGCTACTTGACGTGGCGGTCCACGGCCACCATAGCTTTTTGGGTAGAATTTGATGTGATGACGGGCCAAATCTTCACCCACAAGCTCCACCATGAAAATACCCAGGTCGGATTTCACAACCACGTTTCCTGGACTTGAAACGTATAATGAGGGAATTGGCGCAGTTTCGGTGGTTGTCATAAGCGTTTCTCTCAATTTGGGGAATGACGGATCGCTTGCATCTGGGGGAAGAGCAAACGAGCCATGGTAGAAATAACGCATAATGTCCATGATATTCCAATGGCACATTTTTGGGAATTGGCCATCATTTCCAATCACCAGGCCCCGGCTCCCGTCACGTGCACACCAAACTTCACGGGTCATGAACAGCCGGTTCCACCAGATGTAATCACGAAGCATGACACCATCTACTTGATGAGGAGATCCAAACAGGTGACCGATTTCATGCATAAATGCTCCCATACATATATTCAAGCACTCCCATGCAGTGCCACACTGATTGGCATCATTGGCCACCTCATTTATAGAAAGAGGCGTGTCGTCTACAAAAGAAGGCCCCATTTGCAGGAACGTCAAGGGGAAAGAATGGAGGCCATGCGACCCGAAAATCGCCATTTTCACCTTATTCGTGCCTCCACCCAATGCTGCATGAGTGGTGATCAAATTGCCGTTCCACGTAGAGTCCAAGTACATCACTGCACATTGAATGGGCGTGCCCAATTTCTGGTATTGTTGGTAAAACCCTTGGTTTTCGATAAGGTCAATTGCATGGCTGAAAAGCCCCCCGTTATTCCGAGCATGGGGGTTTTGCTGGGCCAAATCCGGGTCTCTAAGCTCGGCCACGCTTTTCGGAGACCGGATCACGTGCACCTTGACTTCAGCATGCGGTTCCAAAGGTTTCCCGTGGGGCCCAAAAATGGCAGGCGAAGTGGTCATTTCCTCCACAAATTGAAACGATCTGTTGCTAAGACCGAGACGATGGAACTCGTCCTGTGTGAATGCCTGCATCATTCTTCCTGCCACCTTCAACCTCTGCACTGCAGTTTCCAAATTGGCATATTCGCCTCGCTGTTGCTTATACCTTGGCATATCATAAACACCTTTCGAATCATTACCCAAAACCACACATAAATGCACCGGTTTGTTATCGGGCAAGGGCTGGTAGAAAAGCGTGATCTGGCCTTCATCGGTCAAGTACTGCATTCCCTCGGGATCGCCCGAACTGGAGATTGTAGCGCCACCCCAAAACGCCACTCGGAAATGGTTTGGCTCATTGGGCGAAACATGAAGCAATGCCTTGAATTGAGAATTGTTCACCTCGAAAAACAGCGCAGGGAAAACCCGGTTTTCGTTATTGATGAATTGTATGACTCCACGGTCATAGTTACTGGTCCTTCCTGAAACAATCACGGTGGGAGAAGATAAGATTTCTTCCTTATAGTTGAATTCAATCATGCTGGCCTCGGATTATTAGAGAAAAAAGTTGAAATTCTAAATGGAAATGTGAAGCCCAATGTTTTAAAGTTTGGAGATAGGGGATTCTTTTATAACTCCTGTTTTTCTGTTTTTTTTTTTTTTCTTTTCTTTTTTGCGGTGGAAAAGAATGACTGGTTCGGTTGATTTCTCGAACGATTATTGCTTATCGGTCTCTAAGCACGTTCGCTCGTAATTGACAGGTGACCCAATTCCCGAGCCGACGAGGCTCAGTGTTACTGCACAATGCCGGCAATTCATGATTCGGCCCCTCACGACGCACGTCAATATCCGCAGAAGATGACGCAATAATTATTACAATGAACCATCATGTTTTTCCTATTGATTGCGGATAAAAACGTGTTTAGTTAATCAAAAATAATTCATGATGTAATGTTTATTTTTATTAAGGCAAAAAGATTTGCATACAATCCGTATAATCAGCATTCAACTTCGTGACATTATTAATTCAAATTTAAATATTGAGTGCGCAGCGTCAAGTGGTGAGCCGTCTCACTTACGATTTTATAGATTTCAGGGGTTAGCAGAAAAACAATGGGATTTGAAATAAAATCTAAAAGACCATCTTTATCTAAAAAACAAATCTTCTGTTTACGTTAATGGATTCCTTTACACGCTCATACTTCCTGTTTATTAAACTTTATCAAACCGGGTTTAAACAACACATTCAACTACTTCCATCTCAATAATCAATATTGCTTGTAACCTTGCAGCCCTATGCTCAGCACTTGCTGCTAACTGTGGAAACTAGCCCAGATTTAATCCAAAGACTTTGTAGTCTTCTAAAAAAAGATGAGTCCACTCGCATTTTTGGAAATGGGATACGTGTTGAACGGCCTGTTTACTCGTAAAGGAGCGTCGATCACGTGTACAGCTCTTTGAAATTATCCACTGCCAAACTATACTTTTCTAGCAGGGCTTCTCTAAATTAACAAGAGCTTGTGGGGATAATAAAGAAACTTAATTGTTTTGAGAATCTTGAAGATTGATGTCTACGAGGAGGCCAGAAGAAAGCACGTTTCGGGAAAGATTTTGGGTTTCATTTACTAAGCGGATCGGGATTAACAAAAATGTTTTATGAATACCAAAACCACAATTTTTCGTAGATTTTTGATTTTTTGAGTAGAGTAGAAGGCTTGGTGGCAAGAAGCCAACCCTTTTATGAAATAATGCACTTTTTTATGAGAATCTAACAGCATCAAAGGTTTCCAAATCAAGATCTTTACAAGGTCTCTGCTCTCGGTACCAATTCTGACCCACATCCTGGCTCGAAATTTCCATACGATCCAAAATGAAAATTTCAAGTGAGACACAAAAATTAAGACACTCCAGTATAATCTCTTTCACACACGATTTTCATATTACTGAACTAAGTTGAATACATTTGTCTGTTTTGCAATAATGGGTATTGCCTTCAGACCTGACCAGGTATAGTAATCTCATGAATATTCAACTGTTCTTTCTTAGAATGTAAAACGACTGAAAACTAAAAACTTAACCAAAAAAAAAAAAAAAAAAAAAAAAATAGAGATAAAGCTCTCTAGTCTTCTATATTCTTGGAACTCCACATTGCCGTGATCCAGTCCTGGTAATATTGAGCTCTGCCCCACAGATCATCGACTTCCTTCACTGTTTTCTCATTATCCCATTCGTCTTGTTTGATAAGCGCAAGTTCACGTCTTTGAGTTTTCAGTTCACCGTACTCTTTCTTACCACGCCATTTCCCGAAATAGTCTTTATCCACTCTAGCGCGATTCAATAATTGTTTCATTTTAATCTCGAAATCTTTCACTGCTTCCGCAAAACTCTCAAAATTAAAGTGCTTGCAAACAGCATCATCATATGTGGGGTCGCCACACAAGTTATTTGCTTTCTCGTCCAAAGAAGAAAATACGTAGACCTTGTGTTGTTGAATTTCACGGTGAATAGTCGAATTCGCGTGTGCCGAAACATCGTAGTTTTTCACTTCCTCTGTAAGATTTAATATCTCAGTCTTGGCATCATAGTAACAAGCAAGGTCAATATCCTCGTCCAGGTAGCATCCTTTTAAGCGATTGATTGTCGCATCAACTTTCTTGCCAAAGTCTTGTTCAGACCCTACAAACTTGGTCTCGGACTTAGGCACCTCCTCCTTTTCAATTTTCGATGGTAAAGCATCTTCGCCGCTCTCGACAGGAATCGAAAAGACAACAGAGGAAAGAAGGGCGAAAATAAAGGCAGATCTCATCTTAAGGTAAAAACTTTTTTTTTCGTAAAAAGGTTTGTTTGTGAGGGAAAAAGAAAAAGAAGTACTGGTTCTTTTGTTTCCCTTTTATGCTTTTTCCAAAGCTAGTTATCGGCAAGATATAGTTGAAATTTTGATTTGTGGTTTGTAATGAATACAGCCATTTATCGGCGAGCCCGGCAGGTCTTACATGACAATAGATTATGAGGATTTTCCTATTGTCTTTAAGGCGCACAAACCAGCATCAAAGTGAGAACAATGAAACAGTATTAGTAATCTTATTGGAGCATAAAAAGTGGTTTTAGTCAGCTTTCAGGTCAAAAACAATAAGCCCTTGAAGCCGATTCTCGGTCACCCAATTTGTACAAACAAAATTAAGCATCAGATCATAATGATCAGAAATTGAATTCCGTGTTAAATAAAATGCGGGTTTGAATTCCACATAAAGAGACATTGTGAAATCTTCAATGATTTCATGTTGACGTAGTTTTTTTTTTACAGATGTTTGACCCGATTTCAAAAGTATCGCAGACTTTTGGATTTTGAAATAATTATTGGTTTTCGTTTTAGCTCTGTGTTAAACCAATATTTAATCTGGACTTTGCAAACTACTAAACGGCAGGTCGTGGTCATTGTATGTATGAGAGGATATGTTTAATCAAGGCACAGAAGGGTATATGTAAGAGGGGGTCTAGACCTGGAATTTGAAAGCTCCTATTGTTCTAAATATAGCTTCTTGAAAGATCCTATGACAATATTTAGACGAGTGGTTTTTTGGTGAATAGAGGCGTTTTCTTGTCAAATATTTACATCCGCAACTACTCAATTAAACTTCTGGTAAACTGTGATGAAATTTTCATTTTCAGGTGAAAATCATTTGAATGGCTGGTTCGCCATGTATTATTTGCTTTCCGAATGTACATTTCTCTACCACTCTGTTTTCGTCAAACTATCGGTCTAATTATTTAAAAAAAAAAAAAAAAAGAAATGAGAAGAAACATTTTGCATTTAATAGATACGCAGTTTTTAAATATTCGTTCGCTTGTCCCAAATACGCAAATTCTGTTGTGCGAACAGGAAAGTGCGAAACCGCATGAAGCAATAAAATTGAATTATCCAAACTTTTAGTCAACATGTATCCATACACTAGTAACCAAAATTCATGAAATCTCACTAGATTCAAGATCAAAAAATCTTAAATGTGCTGTCGATAAACCAATCTGATGTCCGAAAAGAATCCCTCTAACTCTGAAGATCCTACTTCACATGTTCCTTCATGGCCCGACAACGATGGAAACCAGGAATTCTCAACCAAAAATTTCCTAAAAGCTGCTGAAGAAGCACGTGTTAAAAGGCGGAAATTGGGGGTTTCATCACATTCAAGATCTCAGGAACCTCTTCTGCCTGAAACTAAACAACAAACAGTTTCGGAAAACTCTGCTATTGTAGTGTTATCTGATAGTGAAGATGATCAACCTAGCGAGAGGAAATATCCTGATAAACCAACTGATTTGGTGGAAAAAGAGGATTTGAATACCCATGAAGGTGAAATTCCAAAAACACTGCATCATAGAAATGATTTATCAGCAGTATCTATAGACCTGGATAACTCGGATTCAGATTCAGATTCAGAATCAGAATCAGAACTTACAGGTGCATTTTACCAGACAGAGTTTCCAAAATCACAAGGTAAAGGTCCTAGATCGAGTATCAGATTACTTTGTGACCTCAGCGGAATTGATTCGACTGGAAACAATATGGATAATAATGTAGATACAATATCGCTAGGAAATCTCATTGGCTCTCAGGATCTCCTGGAAACATATCAGTTTAACTTTAGTGTACAACTACCGTTATTTCTCTCGTTTCTACACAAGGATTTTGTCAAGAAGCACAAAAAAATAGTCTTCATCACAGGAAACTCAATATTCGAGTCTCTAGAGCAAAGAAATCGTGTGCGTGAAAAGTTTAATATTTCTGAAGCAGTGGCCCCGCTCCCAAACAGATTTGCCTCTCACCATACGAAAATGATGGTGAACATTTTTGAAAATGGCGACGCGGAGGTGGTTATAATGACATGCAATCTAACACTGTTGGATATTTGCGGACTAACACAAGCACTTTGGAGATCGGGAAGATTGAAAAGGGGCTCGACAAGCACCACTTCGGGGAAAAGGTTCCGGTTTGACCTTTTGCGTTACTTGGCGCGGTATGGGCTAGCAGTAACGAAAAACTTGATCTGTATTCTCGAAAAATATGATTTTAGTGGCGTTGATGTGGAATTAGTAGCGTCTGCTCCTGGATTATATGAGGTTGAGCCTAGTCTGCCTGCAAGTGAGTGTTATGGATATGCTAAGCTTCGGCAAGTTTTAGAAAGAAATGGGCTTCTCATAGAACAAACTGACAAAAAACATAATGTTTTGTCTCAGGTGACGTCAATTGCGTATCCTTACACAAGCCAAAAGGGTCAAACTAGCTCAGTATTTTCGCATATATTATGTCCGCTTATGTTCAAGAATTGGCAAAAAAATCTAGCTCCAGGAGGACTGTCGTTTGAAAGTCATCAACAGAAATACAACTATGAGCCGCATATTGTATTCCCCACTAAAAACGACATTGTGCAAAGTTCTCTAGGTTATTTATCTGGAGCAGCAGTGCATTTCAAATACAAAAGCTCGGCGATTCATAAAGCGCAATACCAGCAGAATGTGGAAAAGTATTTGTGCAAATGGACAACTGCCGGAAACGTCACTGGGAGAGAAAAACTTACGCCACATGTCAAGTACTATGCGTGCGATAATGGCGATAATTGGCAGCTGTTGAAGTGGGTGTTGGTGGGTAGCCACAATCTTCTGAAACAGGCGTGGGGCTATCCGAAACCAAATACTCAAGGACACAAAATGGATGTATCGAGCTACGAGTTGAGTGTGTTGATTTCACAAAGGAAAGAGAAATTAAGGCCCTCTTACCGAGCAGATACATTAGGAAATAGCACTGTTCAACCAGTGAGGTTTCCTTTTGCTTTACCTCCAGTGCCATATGGAAAAAGCGACGTTCCTTGGAGTGTTGAATAGATCATGGGAGTGTATTCATAGTTCATGAGGAACATGCTTAGAATCCTTTTTTTTTTTGTTTCTTTTTTTTTTTCGATCAGCAACTGCGCTATCAAGCTGCCAAGATCAGGAAGATGGCTAATTTTGATACCACTTTCTTGCGTGATACAGGTCCAGAACACTCAATTACCGTACTTAAACAGACCCCATACATATAAAGTGAATGAAAAAAAGATCGTTGATCATGATCGGAAAACTAGTAAATAAGGCCAATGGAGGGTTGTAATACGAGCTAGAGATATTCTTTTTTTTTTTTTCAAACCATATCTCTTCTCTCTGTATTACAAAAAACGGCTTGATCAAAAAAAAAATTCAAGTCATGCTTTCACCATTGCGTATGTTGCCACCACGCCTTTTTGCAGCAATTAACATGATTGCCCGGGCTGGATGTCATGATCTCTTTTATACCTGCTTTTCTGTGGAAAGTTGCCCTCATATTATTTACTTTGTAGGAAAAAAAATCGTTCACTCAATATCAATAAAAAAAAATAGTATAAATATTTCACTCCTCTATTTTGTATCAAACGCACAAAATTCGAAACGTGCTACAAGAGTCTGATCTGAGTGAATTTGAAATAACTTTGGATTGAGTTTTCGAAAAATCAGTAGCAATGACGAGATAGATAAAAAAAAAAATTCTTTAAAAAAAATAAGAAAACTGCACACTCGATGTTGATGCCACTTACATAAGAATGCAATGTTTGCATTTATTTCCGAACATCCTGAGGAACAAATCAGAATATTACACCACAGTTTCAGCCGAAACACTTCATGTTCAAAATGTACACGAGGGCGCCCATTTCTCAAACAAAAAATTAGCGTATTTATATCTTGAGTGAAGCTTGGATTATTCAAAATTCATAGCTTACCACCCGACTTTCCATTCCGCAATTAAAACTTAAAAAGAAAAAAAAAAAAAAAAAAAAAAAAAAAAAAAAAAAAAAAAAAAAAAACAATCACTAGAGCTCTGAAATTAAGACAAAACGCGTGTGCCTTTCTTTTCTTCGCAACGCGTTGTGCGCACTCCATTAAGCAAAGTCTGCCAAAACAAAAATTTGGTCCATCTAGTGTTTTATTTTGTTATTAAAACTCAATATTTCTTTCTTCGATACAAAAAATTCCGAAGAATGTTTATCAAGCGCATCACTATCCAGGGTTTCAAAACCTATAAGAATACCACGATCGTGGATGAGCTCTCGCCCAATCTCAACGTGGTGATTGGTCGTAACGGACTGGGAAAATCCAACTTTTTCTCGGCAATTCGGTTTGTGTTATCTGATGCTTATACACACATGACTAGAGAAGAACGCCAGGGCCTCATTCATGAAGGCCTGGGTACAGTAATGTCGGCGTATGTCGAAATTGTTTTTGATAATACCGACAAGCGATTCCCCGTGCATAAAGACGAGGTTTCTATCAGACGCACGATTGGATTAAAGAAAGATGATTATTCCATGGATGGAAGGGCCGCCACTCGGTCTGATATCATGAATCTTTTAGAGAGTGCCGGGTTTTCGAGGCTGAATCCGTACTATATAGTTCCACAAGGTAGAATCACATCGCTTACGAATTCTAAGGATTCAGAACGTCTTCAACTTTTGAAAGAGGTTAGTGGAGCCAAAATGTTTGAAACCAAGCTCCGCGAATCAAACAAGGAAATGGCACACTCACAGTTCAAAATGGAACGGATCGACGATTCGATGGAGAAGCTTGAGGAGAAAATCTCTGACTTGCAGCTCGAACTGGATAATTTGAAAGAGTACCAGCAGCTAGAAAAAACCAAAAAGATCTATGAATTCAACATTTTCGACCGCGAGTTGAAATCCTTGAATGTGCAGATCGAAGAAAGAGAAGAAGAATATGAAACGCTTGTTTCCAGTTCACGTAAGGATATTTCTGACTTGGAAAAACGGGAAGACACTTGTCAAAGTATTCAGGTTTCGATCGACGAATTGAATTCCTCTTTGAAATTAGCTGCGCTTGAAGAACAGCAATGCAAAGCAGATGAAACCCGTGCGTTAGCCGCTTTAGCTGCGAAAAAGGCCGAAGAAGTTTCTCTCACTAATCGTCTTATTTCTGAGAAAACATTGGCTGGCGATGATGCAGTGAAATTAGAGCAATTAAATGACAAAGTATTGGCAAATTCAGCGATACTCACGACTCAGCATTACCCGCAATTGTCTGATTTAAAGGAAACGGAGTCGCAAATTGCGGCGGAGATTGCCGAACTTTCGAATAACCAGCGATTGATTTTCTCAAAGCAAAGCCGGTTCCTGGAGTTTGCCACCAAAACTCAAAGAGACCAATGGTTGCAGAGTGAGATTGCTGTGCTTGAGGCAGATTTGGATGCGAGACAAAACCGTCTTGGTGAAGTGACCGCCAACTTAAAAGAAAACGAAGAGCAACATCTTGCGTGCGTAACACGGCTTGAAGATTTGAACATGGAACTAGATGATTCACTGTACGAACAGAGCCTTTTAGTGGCCGAGGATGGAATGCAAGTAGCTAAATTGAAGATGCTGTCTTTGCTTGAGGAGAAAAAACAGGTTTTAAGACAAGAAATCAAGCTCAGATCGCTTCGTGACTCTGCAGAACACGAATTGGCCAATGCTAATCAAAAAGTTGCTCAGACCATGGACCGAGCACAAGCAAAGGCTTTAGCAGCGGTGAGCGATATTACGGAAAGACTTGATTTGCATGACTCGGTCTTTGGCCCGCTTGTGGAACTTTTCACTGCTTCTGATAAATATAAAACTGCGATTGAGGTAGTTGCAGGAAACGCCTTATTTCATGTTGTGGTTGATACTGATGAAACAGCGCTGATTCTTATGAAGGAATTGACCCGGATGAAGGCTGGAAGAATCACAATCATGCCTCTCAACAGAATACATGTTGCTGATGTAACTTTCCCTGATAGAGAGGAGCACGAATTCATTCCTCTCATCAAGAAAATAAAGCACAATCATGAACTAGTGGGGAAAGCTATACACCAAGTTTTTGGCAAAACAATCATCTGCAACAATCTTCATAAAGGCTCAGAATTGGCGAGAAAGTATGGGCTTAATGCTATCACTTTAGATGGAGACAGGGCAAGTACAAAAGGTGTTCTTAGCGGAGGATTTAGAAACTTCAAGCACGCGCGTCTTGATAGCTTGAAATTGCAATCGAAGAAACGCACTGAATTGGCTCGTTTGAATCAGGAGTTGAGAGATTGCGAGACAAGGTTGAAAGTTTTAGACGAAGATACTGATGCTGTGGCTCGTTTACTTGAAGTGAAAACGCAGGAATACGAAACACAAAAAACAAGCCGTGAACCCCAAAAATTGGAACACAGCAAGGTGCTTACAGCGAAGTTATCTTTGGAAAGAGAAATTAAAACCTACAAGACAATCTGCGAGACAATGGTTCTGGCGATTTCAAATTTAACAGGAAAGATTGGCCAATTCCGTTCAGAAATGGAGACCGACTTTACTTCAGCATTGAGACCTGAAGAAACCACTAAATTGGAACAGATCACCGCGAAATTACCGGAGATGGAAGAGCAATATAATCTGGTGGTTACGGAAGTAGCGGTCTTGGAAACGGAGATTGCCGAGTTGGAGAACTTATCTGCAAAATACAATTCACAAATCAAAGCTATCAAAGACTCGAGTCTGGCGGATAATTTGAAGGAGGAGGAGTCTGGATTATTGTTGATAAGAAACGAAATTGCCACTCTTGAAATTCAAATCGAAGAGTTAAGCCAGAAAACAAAGGAATCGGAATCAAATCTCGCTCAGTTAAACAAGGATTTGGAGAAGAAGAAGAAAGATCTTGACAAAGCCAATAAACAACAGGCGTCTCTTTTAGCCAAGATCGAAAAAGCGTCGAAGAAAGCCGAGAAAATCCTTGTGAAAAAGGCTATTTCTGATAAGAGGAGAGAGGAACTTCAAGAAAAAATCCGGGCTTTGGGAGGTCTTCCCGAAGAGGCTTTCCAGAAATCGACCTTTGAAAACGTTTCTCTGGATGAAATTTTCCGCAATCTCGATACTATCCATACTGAGCTCAAGAAGTATGCACATATCAACAAAAAGGCGTTGGAGCAATACAGTAATTTTGCCAAAGAGCGCGAGGAATTGGTTGCTAGAAAGCAGGATTTGGAAGAGTCGAAAGTTTCCATTGAAAACTTGGTGCTTTCTCTTGAGCAGCAAAAAGATAATGCAATCAAGAAAAGTTTTGCCGAAGTTTCTGAGAGTTTCTCGGAGATTTTCGAGAAGCTTGTGCCTAGCGGCAAAGGTGAATTGGTCATGCGTACAAGAGATGATGCAGATACTACTCAAGAATCACAATCGATCGAGAATTATACCGGTGTTTCCATTCTTGTGTCGTTTAATTCCAAAGAGGACGAACAGCAACAAATCGAACAGCTTTCAGGAGGCCAGAAATCGTTGTGTGCAATCACGCTTATTCTTGCAATCCAGAAATGTGACCCAGCTCCATTCTATCTTTTTGATGAAATCGATGCTAATCTAGACACCCAGTACCGGACTGCAGTTGCAACCATGGTGCTGGGTTTAGCTTCAAAGGCCCAATTTATCTGCACTACATTCAGACCAGAAATGCTACAAGTGGCCAATACTTTTTACGGCGTGTCGTTTGCGAACAAGGTCAGTTCGGTGACGGAGATCGAGCAGGACGACGCGTTATCGTTTGTGGAAACCCAGCGGTGATTAGTAATGCAGAAGAAAGGAAAAAAAAAATGGATCGGCCCAGCTGAGTTGCAACTATGGTGTGATTATGGTAGCATGTCGCTTATTGGCGCGTCGTTTGCCGGGCCACGTGCAGAACGCTCGCCTCACCTGATGTCGCGTTTGGGGCTGTGATCTCATAAAGCGAGACGAGACAAGTCCAGATCTGACTGATTTTTTCTTTAATATTTTATTTTTCTCTGTTCTTTTTACTTGGAGCATATTTTCCTTGCTCTCTACCCTCGTTAATCTACTAGACATGGCTCGCAAATTCACCTCGCAGCAAGTCGAGGAGCTCATCGCCGAAGGGAAAGTGATTATTATATATAAAAATAGTGTTTTAAACCTTACGTCGTGGCTCAAGTATCATCCAGGCGGAGATAAGGCCGTGTATCATATGGTAGGTAGAGATGCTACGGATGAAATGTTAGCATATCATAGTGAAGAAAGTATTGCCATATTCCATAAATGGAAGATCGGCGAGATCGACGAACTGTGGAAAAACATGTTACCTCCAATCCAAGGTGCAATATACCCTCGAAATTCGGACTCGGGCCGCCTCAAAACAACTCAAGATTTAGACGCCAAATTAGATGCCCAATCTCCTACAGTCTCGGACGATAATTCTTCGGAAACATCGGTGGAACTTGAGGAACTTGAGGAATTTAAGGAGCTTAAGGAACTTGAAGAGCCAGAAACAACCATCAAATTGAGAAGAGCGGGGTATCCTCTTGGTCCAGTAAAACCTGTTGTTCCACAAACCACCGAATATGTGAATTCCAGTAATACAGAGCAGCTTTACCCAGTGACTCCTGTCGGTGGAATTGTGGATCCGAAACAGCTTATGGCGCTGTTTGAAAATGGGCTTGTGAGAGACGAAATGGCACGACTTCCCGGCCTCGATTACGATACCCAAAACAATATTAGAGACCAGTACAATAAGCTTCATGCCACCATCATAAAACACGGCTTTTACAAATGCAACTACGGCGACTACGTGCGGGAAATCGTCAAGATCACATCATTATTTCTCTATTCATTCTCGTTTTTACGCCTCGAACACTACTTTTTAAGTGCTCTTTTCATGGGTACAGCTTGGCATCAAATGACGTTTATTGCTCATGATGCAGGACACGTGTCGATTTCCCATAACTACCAGATCGATAATTTGTTTGGAATGGTGGTGGCTGATTGGTTTGGAGGCTTGAGTTTGGGCTGGTGGAAGCGAAACCATAATGTGCATCATCTCATCACAAATGACCCGGTCCATGATCCAGATATTCAGCATTTGCCATTTTTCGCCGTCAGCACTCGTTTGTTTGGAGACGTCTATTCCACGTATTACGATAAAGTTCTCTGGTTTGATTCGTTTGCAAAAAAGGTGATTCCTTTCCAGGAATATTTGTACTATCCTATTCTCTGCTTTGGCCGCTTCAATTTATACAGATTGTCTTGGACACACCTCCTACTTGGACAAGGCCCAAGACACGGCAAAGCAGCGTGGTTTAGGTACTTTGAGCTCGCAGGACTTTCATTTTTCTTTTTCTGGTTCTTCTACTTGTTGGTAGGCAGCATCGACGGGCGTTGGAACAAGTTCATGTATATCATGGTCAGCCATATGGCCACGATGCTTGTGCACGTGCAAATCACCCTTTCCCATTTTGCCATGTCGACGGCCGATTTGGGGGTAAGTGAAAGTTTTGCATCGAGACAACTCCGTACAACGATGGATGTCGATTGTCCAGCGTGGCTTGACTTTCTTCATGGCGGCTTGCAATTCCAGGCAATCCATCACTTGTTCCCCAGGTTGCCTAGACACAACTTGAGACGTGCACAGCCTTTTGTGATTGATTTTTGTAAGAAAGTCGGGCTTCCATACTCGATCTATGGCTTTGGAAAAGGAAATGAGGTTGTTATTGGGAAATTATCGGAGATTGGTAAACAGTGCTCGATCATGTTAGATTGTACAAAGAAGATGAAGGAGGATCAACACCCTTTTACTTGATACAGACAAAAAAACGTATATTAGAGTTCTTATATTTAGTATAGACTGCGATTAATGAATGTACTATGAAGCAGCGATATCGTTATTTATCAAACCTTTCGAATCGAGATACTGGATGAAGTCCACCACAATGTTATTTTCGTGTTCGTACAAGTCCCGCTGCACAAGTTTGGTGAATAAGGAGCCAGCTCCATCGACCTCTTTTTTGTATCGTTGAGGTATGTTAACAAGCACACCATTGATGGTTTTTCTTGTCCCTGAACCTGTCCCTGAACCTGTAGATGTGTGATTATTATTGTTATTGGCATTGTTGGTAGAAGAGGACCGCGTTTCATGTAAGTTTCTGCACTTGTTTCCAAATTTGCACCGGCCACTTTTGGCATAGAATTTGCACACATTCTGCTTTGAAGAGCTTGCAGGTTCAGATTCCTTCCCCTTTTGTTTTTCAACAGGTTCTTGCTCTTTATTTTTTTCCTCTTCCAGAGCCTTTGTCTGTAACTTAGCCTCGACATTTTTCCTCGTGGGCCACTTCTTACGACGTTCAGCGATCCATTTCGCAATGTCTTCCTCTGTTTGAAGGGTAATATTAGTACCTTCAATGAATACCGGTTCCTTATCAGGTTTAACATTGGAATTTTCTTGTTTGGAAACATTCTCTTGTGTTTGTACTTGAACTTGTACCGGAGTAGTAGCCACGTTTCCGGATTGGGACTCATGTGAAATAGCCATTGGCCCATTGTCAGTAGTATGCAAACTTTTTGTATCATTTGAAAACACTGGTTTCGCTGGAAGGGATGCTAAAGCCAGAGCACCGGTGGCTGGTGCCTTTTCTGTGGATGCAAACGCATTGGAGGTGCCTGGAAGATGAGTGGGCAATGCTGAAAAGTCCATGTTGAAATGCAGCTTTTTATTTGCAGACAGTGCTCCAAGCCCTAATCCTAGCAGAGAGGCATTACGCTTGCGCAGAAACGGATTGTTGTGATCCATTATCGTATGAATTATCGTTATATAAGTATTTGTTTTTTTTTCTTTTGGTTTATTTTTAGGCATCACACCTGGGAATTTGATTTTGAGGCCGCAAGGTGCGTCATTAGATGAAGGACCTGCGATGGCCCCATGGCCCAGCCCGCACGCATAACAATGTGATGACCAAATGCTGCGGCCATTCTGACGAGGGAATGAGCGGCATGCGCGCGGCAAAATCCAATACTTCCTGTGTGTAAAGGAATATTCCTGTACAATCATGTCATTCTCCGACGACGTTGATTACCCTCCTGGGACTTATTTATATCAGGCCGAGTGCGGACACGGGCATTTGCTTTTTCCCTTTCACCACAACAAAAACAAAAAAACACAGTACAATGGTATGTTTTGCGTTATTTTTAGGCGACCTAACCCCAATGCTAATTAGCAAGAAATAATCGCATATAGCAATGGTCAGATCACGGTCAGTAATTTCCACGCTGCTTTTCATACTAACGATATAGTCCCACTACCAGCAAGGCCCACCTCCTCAACAAGGCGGATACTACCAACAAGGTCCTCCACCTCCACAACAAGGTTACTACCAACAGCAACAGCCTGTTTACGTCCAACAACAGCCACAAAAGAACGGCGGTGGATGCTGCGCCTCTTTCTGTGGATGCTGTGCGGCCCTCATATGTTGTTGCTGTGCTGAGGACTGCTTGGATATGTTGTGTTAAATTTCCACGGCTTGCAGTCCCAGCGTATAGAGAATGGGTATTCTAAGCTTGAATAGCTTTATTTTCTTCTTACTTTCTATAGATGACAAAAATAAAATAGCATTTTTAAATATTGTACTGTAGCTGTCTCTTGCTGTCGCGATGTGGGTCACTGTCGCAAACATAGTTATTTGAAAACAATCGCGAACGACCGATACCTAGTACTATAACGATTCTCTAGTTGATATCGTTAAGTTTCCAAATCATTCTAATAATATCGTTATTTGAATGTTTTAAATCTTACGGCCTAAAGTCGATTAAAGGCTGCTCCATCGAGCCCAAATTTACGGTATGTAGAGTCTGCGGTGTTTGTTATGCAATTCTTATTACGGCAACAACTACTGTGCCACTCAGATATAAATTCAATTATA
This sequence comes from Metschnikowia peoriensis, assembly GCA_030573015.1. Taxonomy (NCBI): domain Eukaryota; kingdom Fungi; phylum Ascomycota; class Pichiomycetes; order Serinales; family Metschnikowiaceae; genus Metschnikowia; species Metschnikowia peoriensis. The sequence goes on along the minus strand of JAJMCO010000069.1, from coordinate 13,421 downwards.
GAAATTAGTTCTTCTTCTTAGAAGTGCTGTTCTTAGGCAACTCCTTCGTGAATGGAAGGAACTCTGGTTTTCCAGGAATGTACAGTCTCAAGACCTCAGGCACAACAATACCGTCCTCCTTCTGGTAGTTCTCCAAGATACAGCACAAAGCTCTCTCGGTGGCCGACAAAGTGGAGTTCAAGCAGTGCACGTACTTCTTGTCGATCTGGTTCTGTTGCTTGATACCACATCTGATCTCCAAGTTTCTGGATTGGTAGTCAGTACAGTTGGAGCACGAAACCAACTCCTTGTACTCCTTCTGGTAAGGGAACCACGCCTCCAAGTCAAATTTCTTGGCAGCAGCGTTATTCAACTCACCGGACACAATGCCCACCACACGGTAAGGCAAGCCAAGAGATTTGTAGAACTCTTCCGAGTTCTCAATCATGCGGTCAAATTCTTCCCAAGACTTCTCGGGCTCGGTCAACACAAACTGCTCGATTTTCTCGAAAGCGTGCACTCTGAAAATACCCCAAGCGTCTTTACCGTGAGAGCCAGCCTCTCTTCTGAAACAAGAAGAGTAACCGGCGTATCTGATAGGCAATTGCTCAGCAGGACTCTCGAACCATTCGTTGGAATGGTAAGCTGAAATTGGCTGTTCCGAGGTGGCAATCAAGTACTTCTCGTCTTCGCCGTCAATGACCTTGTACAACTCCTCGTCGAACTGCGACAACTGCGCGGTTTTGGCCATGACCTCCTTGTTCATCATAACAGGAGCTTGCAATGGGAGGTATCCCTTCTCGTACAAGAAAGACAAACCGTAGTTGATCAATGCCTGGTTCAAGAAAACACCCCATTTTCTCAAGAAGTAACCACGGTGGCCCACAATCTTGACACCTCTCTCCGGGTCGTAACCGTCCAATCTCAAAAGCACCTCGTGATGAGACAATTTAGCAGGAGCTCCAGTGGCAGAAGCCACGTCGCCAATTTCGGCGTAAGTCTCTGGTTTCCACGTACGAACAATCTCGTTGTTGGCCTCGTCATTGGAGACCACCACGCTCTCGTGCACGATGTTACCGACCTGGTTCACTTTGAAACGCAAGTCTGCATCGGCTTTCTGCTCGACTTCTCCGAGCTGCTTCTTCTCGGCGGCAAGCTGGTCCTTCTGGGCCAACAACTCGCTGGCGTCTTCCTTGGCCTTGAACTTCTGGCCGATTTGTTTCTGTAGCGCATTTTGCTTCTTGTTCAACGAGTCCAAGTCGAATCTAATCTTGGTCCAGTCCTTGTAACCCTGGATAATTTCGTCGACGATTTCCACGGGGGCGCCTCTCTTTTTCTGCGACTCCTTGATCGCCTCAGGGTTTCCACCCTTGTCAGCAAGAAATGCGTTGATGTCCAACATTACAGTTTTTTTTTTGTTTGTTTTGTTTTGGATTTAAACTACAAGTGGAATTATCCAACCCTATATAAATAGCTGGCAGTTTCGAGTAGGTTTTTCTCAATTTTTTTGCATGTCCTGCACCTAGAGCACTTTTTTTATTTTTTTGCCAGGTGAGTGAGTGCGCGGGGCCAGTTGACTCAGAGTTTTGCATAAGGGTGACAGCTTGATAGATAGGTGAGTAATTCATTGAACTGTTTCAATTTTAATTTCTTTTTTTTTAATTTCTTTGGCTATGCTCCTTATCTCTGATCTTCATTTCTGAGTCATACCTTGTGCAAGCGGCCAATGTTTCTCTTGTTTTTTGACAAACATTGAGAATAAACATTGCTCCCGGATTGAGGAACGTATGAAGCAGAGAAATGGTTGACGTGAAATTTGGCGGATTCTTATAAAAATGCATCAATCTCCTTTTTAGTTTGATGTTATGCAGATTGGTGATACAAAAGACGGGTGTAATTTTGTTTATTTATCCACTTTATGCTTGATTCTCTAAAGTCTTGGCCGTTCGGTTCCCTTACATGTATAATTGCTTTAGATCATTTGAAATAAAGTCTTTGGTTTTTGATTGGCATTCTTTGAAACGTAAGATTGCGTAGGAAAACTAATGTCATCACAATTATGTGAGTCATCGTCCATCATTGCTTATCGTTATTATCGGTAGCAATCGGTACCTGCTTATTCTTATATTCTTATATTTTTATATTCTTATACTCGACATCATAAAAAAAAAATACCCTATTTTAATCACTTATCACTGAAAAGTTATTTAATCGACAAGGAATCAAGTTGGAATAAAAGATTTATATACTTTACCAAGTCTTGTAGTCTTTTGCAGCAATTCAACGTCGCGCAACTCTAATTCGCGTCTTTCGCTATGTTCTTCGACCTCAGCCTATCCAACCATAAGCACCTATATTTTTCTCCTCCCCACCAGTTTTTTTCTCTTCTTCTTCTTCTCAATGAGCGAATATAAAATAAACTAGAAAATATAAAATAGCCACGATGCAGTCTCTACTTCTAGATCGGGCCACGGGCAAGCTCCGCCAACAAGATTTTGCTGCCACGATCACCGAGTCTCTATACAGCACTCTACGACCAATCACTCCAAATCTATTTCCTGATAATTGCCACCACAATGCCGCCGTGAACTCGTTGGCTGTGGAAAATTCCGAACACCGGTATATGCTTAGTGGATGTGCTGATTCAAGCTTGAAAATCTGGGATTTGCATGCAAATACCTGTGGTGCTAGTGAGGTTCCTGAAGATGTCGAAGATGGAGTGTTAAATGATGAAAGTATACTAGAAAGTACAGAAATGCACCAAAAATCCCCTCAATCGGGTAGGCTCGAGCCGCTAGTATCTATTCCACGCCGTGCAGCTCACCAATTCGGCGTTTCTGCAGTGAAATGGTGGCCTCGAGATACTGGATTATTTATATCTGCTTCCTTTGACCATACAGTCAAAGTATGGGACACTAACGAGGTGGAGATCGTGCACACGTTCGATTTGGAAAGCCGGGTCTATGCCATTGACATTGTGGCACATGAAAATAATGCTTTTTCCTCACAGGCCTTGATTGCAGTGGCCAGTGATCAGCCATTTATCCGTCTTTTAGATCTACGATCGGCCGCAAATGCACATACACTTCCTGGCCATAAAGGAAAGACGCTCTCGGTGTGCTGGCACCCGCAAAAGGCCAATTTGCTCGCTTCTGGGGGTCATGATGGTGAAGCCAAAATCTGGGATGTGCGGATGAGCAAAAGTTGCGTGGCACGTCTAGACATGACGAAAACGAATATTAGAAGTGCTGAGATAGACAGGCTTAACTTGGGAACAACTTCAGTAAAAGCACATCTGGGCCCGGTGAATGCCATGGTGTGGGATGAAATGGGGCATCTACTCTATACAGCCGGAAATGACGATAAAATCCGGGTTTGGGATATGATTTCAAGCAATGCACCACCAATCAACCGGCTAGTGAATTTCGGACCTTTGACCAGAAACAAGTACCTCCAAACACTCCCACTTATGCTCAGCCCGAAAAATGAAACCGAGGTCCAGCACCTACTTTTTGCCTCGGATAGCGGAGATGTTTTGGTTTTCCGGGCGCTAGATGGGAAACTTGTGCTGAGGCTCCAGCGTAGTGGGTCCAAGGGCTCAATTCGTACTGCGCTGATTGCGTATGGGAAACCATTTTCCGCCACTTATTACTGTGGCACTATGGATGGTGAAATAATTCCATGGCGTGGTGAACGAGCACCGGTAGAAACGGTGACTATAGGTGATGTTGGAGAAATGCAGGCGGAAAACACGGGCAAAGTTGAAACGGCTATGAATCGGGACGATTTGTTTGATGACCCCTTTTTCAAATACAATTTAGGGTGAATTCTTGATTTTAATGATTCACGTGAAATGGCTATATTTGCTCCTCGTGGCTTTTGATCCCATCTCTTGTCTCTTTCTTCTTATTATTTTCAACGAGCACCGGGATCACCTCAGTTTAAATAGTCTGTTTTCCTTGAGCTGACTGCCGAATCACGGCCCCGGATCATGCCTACACGTTTCGTTAATTTTCAAGACGATGCCGATCCCTCCATTTTAAGTCAGTCAAGCACTAGCTGGAAACTGGTGACCTGATCTACATTTTTGGTGTACTTGAATACATTTAACCGGCTTCATTTGTCTTATGAACATTACGGGCAATGTTCTCCTTGTTATAGAAATGAAATAGACCAAAGTGTATTGTTTTCGGTTGAGTCAGCTCTAAGATATTTTTCAGATTGTGGTCGACTTATACTACCTAGTTCTGGTTGAATAGTTTATAACGCTTGGACATTTCCCAGCATAGAGGATTTGGGTGATGCGAAATGTACTTAAAAAGAAATGATTTTCAAGTATGTAAGTGAAAGATAAATGAAAATCGAGTCTACTGTTGGGCTTTGTAAAAACACAGTTTCTTGACCTGAGACCCTGAGCTTATTTTCATTAGTAAGAGATCGTCTGTTCGTTCCTAGCGCTCGAAAATGAAAATTGTTTATGGTTTCGGGTAAATTCAAAAGCTATTTTATGGGGGGAAATAACATGTAGGAGAATGACGTTTACAGGGTAAAGTTTCTTTTTCAATCACTCAACGAATTGATACGCTACAATTGTTGGCATGCGCAACGGGAAGAAATTCACGGTTCAAATTGCCTACTGAGAGAAGTTGCGACATCTAAGTTGAGATATTTCTTCCCCTTCGAGCAAAAGCAACTCAAAAAATAACCGAATGTGCGTCTGAAACGTTTCTTTTGATACCATGTACCTCGGATATAATTGAGTGTTCCTCTTCGGAGCATTGTCGTGGACGAATCGGGAAATATGTTCAGGCATTCCTTGCATTGAGATGCAAATCCCTATTTGAACCTTGATACACACGTTCCCGTCACGGGAAAAAAAGTATAAAAGGAGAAAAACTCTTTCCTTAAATTCTTCTTTTTTTTTTCTCTCATCATCAAACAATCAAATCAACTTCATCAACAATGGCCGCTCCTCAAACTACCAACAAAAACACCACCTCCGCCCCAAACAAGGACAACTGGTTGACTGCAACCACTCCTACTGGATGGTACTCTTCTTGTGTTATTGCTTAAATCTACCAGGAAAACTTATTCTGTTTCGTCAAGTATCATTCTATCTGATAACTTGTGTTTTAGCTTTCAATATACATTGTCTTTTCAAAACTGCAAACCGTAGGACTTCAAACCTCATATCTTAAACTCGCGGCTGCAAAATGCTAGTTACACTGTATCATGCACGTGACCTGGCAAGAAGGTGGACTTGTACTAAGCTCATCTTGATATCAACCACCTCCTTTGAAAGATCTGTGATTTTCTTATCCGGTGTGATATTTAAAAAGTTGAGGTCATTTTTTTAAGAAGACGAAAAAAAAAATAGCGAGCAGAATCACCGAAAATATAAGATTTTCAATAAATTAGAGCACTTTGTACTGTTTCTAAAGGTAAGCCCTGCGCCTCGCCTTTAAAACGATAAGCACCATAGTACAAGAATAATAAAAGTAATCAAATCCATTATCCTAAAGCCCACTATGCTTAAATTTTTACCTGAGCATTTACTGAAAAGCAGTTTCCAACAAAACCATAACTCATTGCAGACCCCTTACGAAAATGGTCTCGCGAGTCCCCAGCCGGCCGGTGTACGGGTGTGGGCATATGCGCACATCGCGAGCACACGAACACTAAAAACACGATTTCTTCACTGGCGATCTTAAAACATCGGATTCAATCAGAAAAATCATTCTTTTTTTTTCAAACACACACACATAATTATCCGCCCCAATGCAATTGAAGCTCCAGGTGGTGCTCATTCCCGTGGGCTACACGGATATCTCTGCCGCAGGGATGGCTGCACGGAAATTTCTACATCTCGCGAGTCCCACCAGTTCTCTTAGTGATGTGTGCGATGCACTTTTGACCCGTTATTATAAGCTTTATCCTGACGCCGAAATGCTTGATTTAGAAGGAATTCAAGATAAGGATTGCTGTGATTTGGACCCGGACTTTGCCGCCGGCGATGTGTTTAGTCTGGGTGATATTCTCCGTGTTTTGGTGCGTAATAGCTTCCATCTGCTTCTGCGAGACACCTCAACCGTGCTTCCGGCGGGTATTTTGGACGTGCTGAATGCCCTGGTCAAGCGTGGCGCAACAGCCGACTTAGACGCCGACTTTTCCCGCGTTCTGAAGCGGTCTCGCACGATCTGGGCCGCCCGCCAGGCATCTGCCAATACTTCTTCCATTTCTGCCGTTTCCGCCACTCCAGTATCGGCCAACTCGCGCCCAAAACTGCCTCTGAACCGTGTGGCATCGTCTCCCGTGCATTTGCCACCGCCCGCACCTTTACACGGTGATTCGCCCGCCAAAATTACCCCACACAAACGTAACTCGCCTGCTTCTGCATCGAAAGGCCACAGAATCACGTCAGGCATGCTTGTGGCGCCGCCATCGGCAGAAAAACTGCGCCGCACAATTTTTAGCGATAACGATGATACCGATATCGAAGTGCATGGCAGTTTTCTGCAGGTAGCACGGCCTCTGGGCGGCGCAGTGTCTGTTCAAACTCGCGATAATATCGTTAATAATAGTGATAGCGACCAAGATAGCGATGCCGATGCCACTGTCATCACCAGTAATACCATCGTGCATGCTCCCGCTGCAGAATCCTCCCCACTGCCACAGCCGCTGCCCCAAGTGCAGGCCCCAGCCCCTATTTCTAATGGAAATGGCAATGTATCTCTTCCGCCACCAGAAGTCGTCAGCGGCATAACTCCTTCGAAAAACGTGACATCTGTACACTTAGCCACCCTGACGCCTGAAGTGCAACGGCCAAAGGCGCGGCTCACGTCGCTTAAACGCACTTCGTTATGGCCCCAAGTGCAGCAGGATATGATGGTTTCTACAACAGATAAAAAAAGTTCGCCCCCAATGATTGAGAAACTGACGCCTGTGCAATCAAAAAAGCCTGCTGGAGCTCTAGTTCCAGCCCCAGTACCGGCCCCAGTACCCTCAAAGCCAGTTGCTCCAGAACTTCAATCTCAAAACTCTGTTCCAGTGAAACCAAGCGCAAATGCAAATGCGCAAGCCTCGTCTTCAGGAGTCAAATTTCTTTTTGTTGGAGATGAAGCCCCTGGTCCTGTTACTGCGACACCGGCCTACGATGCTTATCTCGCCTATAAGGCTGCACAAGCCAAAGAAACAGTTGGAGCTCCGAATGCTGAAGAGGCAGAAAATTCGAAGGCACAACTGGCTGATGAGGTACAACGGGCATATGCCATAAAGGAAGCGTTTTTAAAAAATAAACGGGACGAAGAAGCCCTACGCGTTTCAAGGGCTAAAAAAGCCGAGGAAGCACAAGCATTGAAAGCTAAACAAGCTGAAATTGAGAAGGCCAAAGAGGCTAAAGCCCAAGCTGAAAAAGAAGCCCAAGCCCAAGCTCAGAGAGAGCAGGCATTAAAAGCCAAGCAAGCTGAAATAGAGGCACAAAGTCAAAGAGAACAAGCATTGAAAGTCAAGCAAGCTGAAGTAGAGAGGGCCATGCAAGCTGAAATGGAGAGGATCAAAATGGCCCAAATAGAAGCCCAGACGCAAAGAGAAGCACAAGCTCAAAGAGAGGCTCAGGCTCAAGCTCAAAGAGAGGCTCAGGCGCAAGCTCAAAGAGAGGCTCAGGCTCAAGCTCAAAGAGAGGCTCAGGCTCAAGCTCAAAGAGAGGCTCAGGCTCAAGCTCAAAGAGAGGCTCAGGCTCAAGCTCAAAGAGAGGCTCAGGCTCAAGCTCAAAGAGAAGCATTGAAGGCCAAGCAAGCGGAAGTAGAAGCTGAAAAGAAGAGGCAAGCTGAAGCATTGAAATTCAAGCAAGCGGAAATGGAAGCTGAAAAGAAGAGGCAAGCTGAAGCATTGAAAGCCAAGCAAGCGGAAATGGAGGCTGAAAAGAAAAGGCAGGCTGAAGCATTGAAAGCCAAGCAAGCGGAAATGGAAGCTGAAAAGAAAAGACAAGCTGAAGCGTTGAAAGCGAAGGAGGCCGAAGAAAAGGCGCAAGCTTTAAGAGCTCAACAGGAAGAAAAAGAAGCTCAAGCTTTGAGAGCTAAGCAGGCTAAAGAAAGGGCTCAACAAGCGGAAAAGGCTGATGCTTTGAGAGCTTTGAAGGCAGAAAGGGAAGCTCAAGCCTTGAAGGCTAAAAAAGCTGCCGAAGGAGCTCACGCTCAAAAGGAGTCACAGGTTCCCCGTACACAAGAGGAGAATGCGACGCTTTTTGTTGACCAAGAACCTTCGTCTAATCCAGGGGTGTTTGAGATAGATTCTGATGAAGGCTCGGCTCCCGCTGTCGTTACTTCGAAGACCGCTGAAAACCCTGCAAAAATATCTGCCTCAACCAAACCTGTAGGAGAAGCCACTTCGAGCAATGCGAAAGCTCCGGCTGGAGCTGCAGCAAACAAACAAAGTAATGCTGCTAAATCAAACTCTATGGATCAGAATTCCGAAGGGCCTACTTTGCCCAGAAATGAGTTCATTAAAGCGTTCAAGTTCAAAAGTAATTTATCAATTACTCCAAAAGTAAGGGAAATGCTTGGGCTTCCGTCTGCAGACTCTTCATTAGATTCAAACGATGAAGAGCGGTGGAAAACCAATAGACTTGTTGAAGAAGAGCTCAGAAATAGGCAAAATGCTGCAAAAGCTGGCGCCAATGTGGGAGATAGAAGAACGCGCTCGCGTGCCACTGTAAACTCGGTGCCTGATCTTGAAACAATTCGTGCTAATTCTGCCCTCGAGAAAAAGGAAAAGGAGAGGGAATCAAAAGCCAAGCAGTTGCCACTGCCTTTTAGTGGATTTGCTAGCAAGGCTAAATTATCTTCTGATCTTATCAAACTACAAAAACTCGATGCAAGAATTGACAAAAGGGATGCTGAGCGTATTGCAATGTCCCAGGCAGTGAAGTTGGAAGACGTACCGAGCGAACTTGGTTTATCTCAATCCTCCAACCTGCAGACAGGCACAACTGGTCCTAAGGTTGTGAGTTCAGATGCTGGATCACCTCCTGTCCCTAATAATGATGGTGATGTGGATATGGATGAGGAGAGCGGGAGTGAGGACGACTCCGAAGGTGAAAGCGGTGAGGAATCTGCAAGTGGAAGTGGCGAAGAATCTGAGAGTGGAAGTGAAGATGAGTCTGAGAGTGGAAGTAGCGAAGAATCTGAGAGTGAGGAAGAGGATCCTAAGACTTCCTCCACTAACCCCGAGATCACGCTCAGCTCTCAATCTGTGCCCAACTCTCAAAGTAAAGCCTCGGAACTGAATGTTAATGAAAATTCTCTTGTTGAGGTTGATCAGAATAGTCTGGAGAGTGAAGAACTGGAGAGTGAAGAACTGGAAAGTGAAGAACTGGAAAGTGAGGAACTGGGTGATGAGATAGATAATGGAAACAGTCCAAAGGCGTCATCTGAGCCTCAGAATGCTGAAGTCCAAGAAGCTAGCAAAAACGAAAAGGCTTCTAAAGTTCAAGGTGATGCAGAGCTGCAAGCTGCCTCTACTGGCGAGAATGAAGAGTCCTCTGCAGAACTGGATTTCTCCGAAGATCTGCTGAGTGAACTGGAATCTGGCAATGAATCCGTTATTGCCTCTGAAAATGCAAGCAAAAGTTCTCAAGGTGCCCCTGCATCTACTCAGAATGGACCCTCGTCTGCTGCCAAAGATGGCGCTGCTCGTGTTGTTAAAGATAAGGTGAATGAGCGGCCCAAGCCAAAGGAGGTAATTCTGATTGATTCAACATCGGAATCTGAGAGCGACAGTGATAGTGAAAGTGAAAGTGAAGATCTGCTGGAAGACGAAGAACCAAACGTGCCTAAGAACGCCTCTACTTCAGAAGTGAAGGCAAATACTCCCGCGCCTAAAAATGCTGCGAACAATGTGCCTTCAAAATCAAGTCAAGCTGTCCCAGCTTCTGCCGCAGGAACACAGAATGCGGAAGAGTCAAGGCAAAAAGTCCAACCATCTAATGGCAAGAAAGTGGTATCTGAATCTTTGCTTCCAAAAACCACTCCGGTTAAAAGAACTTCTGACTCGCCAGTCACTAATGCGTCAAAAAAGCTCAAATCTGACCTACTTGCTCGTCTTGTTGCAAAAACGAATAGTGATCAAAATTCTCCAAAAGCACCTTCTACTATTGCTCCTACACCCGAGAAGCCTAAGAACAAAATTGTTAATCAAGGTGCTAAGAAACAGAGTGAATTATTGAGTCAAAATGATAGTGCGAAGAAGCCTCAAGCAACAGGGAAAGTCTCTGGATCGCAAACCCCTGTTAGTGCAACCCCAATGGCCTCAAAAAAAGTTTCTCCGCCTGCTGTATCAAAAAACTCTCAGAAACCTGGTAATATCACTGCGGATTCCCCAAAATCTCGTGAATTGAATACCTCAATGCGTGTCAATACGGAGACCACGACAAGTCAGAAGAATGAAAAGCGTGAGAATGGGAAAGCGGGCGCAAAAATGGAAGTAATTTCCTCCGATTCTAGCTCTGACTCGAACTCTGATTCGATTTCCGATTCTAGTTCTGAGCTGGACTCCGATGAACCCATTGATTTTTCTGAAGAAAGCCAAGAAAAAGCACCTTTGGCTTCTTCGCAACCTGTTTCCAAGACACCTGTGAGTCGTTTGTTGCCCAAAAACTACAAGCCTACAATCAGCAAAGTTCTGCCGCAACCAGCTGCGCCTTCCCAAGTCAAAGAAAGCGACAGTCAACCCAAACCCGCTACGCAGAAACCAACTCAGGCTAATGTTACAAAACCAGCAGCTCCTGCTCCTGCAAACAGAAAAAAGATCAATCCACCTATTAAAAAGCCAATGTTATCTAGTCTTGCCGATCTCAGTCAACGTGGTGTTCCACAGGTGATGGATAAACAAGTAGCTGTGGAAAGAAAACCTGCCAAGCCAGCTATTTCACTTTTTGAGATTTCGAGCAGCGACTCGTCATCTGATCTGGATTCCGATTCCTCTGACTCATCTGACGATGAAGACGATGGTGCGAGTAAATTCATGAGTGTGAAGAACATCGAAAAGGCGAAACAGGGAATGAACAAGAAGAAGAATGATGGTGGTGGTGGCTTTTCGAGCCTCATGAAGGATGCAAAGAAGAAGTGATTGATAACTGCCTTAATTTTTGTCTTGTCGATATTACAATCAGACATGGTAGGTACATATTTTAATGCATATAACGTGTTTGAACGTGGAGACCCCCTTTTACCTAAGACCTAATAGAAAAAGAAATATTTCTTCCACAATGGATAATATTTTATTTCATTTAAAAATTTACTGAGGGAGACGGAAGGAAGAAAAAAAAAAAGGCAATTGCGTGTTAAGCAAGCCATTGATTTCAACCGATTAAAGGCCTATTGTACATTTGCTGAAACAACAAATTTCGACTACCATTAAAAGGAAAGTGGTCTTCCAACCACGTCCATGCTCCAGGCACGGTAGTCAAAGCGAAAACTGCTCTGTTGCTTATGGGGGATTTTATAACCATCTGAGATCAGCGAGAGGATTCTTTCAAACAATTCGTTGAGCCACGTTTTGGCCACTTCAGGCAGATCGAGAAACAATGCTCCTACATATTGCTCAAAATAATCTGCAAGAAATTCCTCTTCGTAGGTGCTTTTCCCAGTATCGGTGCCCGCCATCGAAGAAAACGTTTGCGGAATATAGGATGTTTGGAGCATTTGCGACACCATGGGATCCTCTAGTGCAAGATGCATGTTATACAAAATAGCGAGGCGCAGCAACAATGTGTTTGTACCAAGGGTGTTTTTAAGCAAGGTGAAAGTTTTTTTCCCGAAAGTAGAATCTTCCACATACGGATGAAGCATTCTAAAGTTGTAGAGGAATTGGCATGATTCCGAGGCTATGAGTAAGTCACCTAGACCATCCAAAAACAGAAGGTCATAGCGAACCACTGTCCCGGCAGATATCCCCATATCACTTTTTAGGCTTGCTAATTGTTCAAAAACAGGGTGTCCTGGAAGTACTAACGCACGGTACAATTCTTTGTGAAGAAGAGCTCTTGCAAGCAATTGCTTTGATGAGATTTGAGGCAAGCTTGGCAACTCAATACTAAAAGTCCGTTCGCCAATTTGGAACGATTTTCTTCCAACCTTTGGGTCATATAACTTGCGATAATTTATTCTACAATAACGATAGTATCTGGAGACAATTTTCAAAACAGCTCGTTGATCTTTATCCATTGCTGAATCCACAACCATATCCTGCTGCACATTTCTCATGTAAAGCTGTAAAAGCTCCTCTGTTAGATTTTCAACATCGTTTTCTTTTCCGTTTAGTAACATCCCGCCAAGAGATATGAAAAACCGTTTTGGTTCCGGCACTTTTTGTGTTTCTGGAATTGGCATAATATTGCAAACTCGCTGGAACAAGTCACTTTCAGTTGCCCACTCTCGTTTGACAAACAGACTCAAATCGGAAACCACGGTTTTGATAAACCCACCACCGGCTTTCACTGTCAAATGTGACAATTTCTGGTAGGCATAGAACCGGACTTTTTCGTATCCAAGTTGAAATAGGTAATTTCTTATCAGATCAGACCGTAAAATGACCAGACTCAAGTCCAAAGTTGGAGGTGATGAAACCCCAGTTTTTGTATGAATTGGCCGGTTTTTGTAAACATTGAAAAGCGGACCTGATTTTTTGAAAGGCCATAATCTACTCGTGGACATTGCAGATCTGGATCTGGAATAATACAATAGATCGGCTGCCCACGCGGTATTAATAAAACTTGCGATAAGATGTGTCTTTGTGTGCAGGATGTTTAGATAAGCGCAATTAGCAAAGGCCGGAGAGCACGTGATGTGAGCAGTGGCCTAATGATAATAATCTAGGACCATAATCATGTTTAAGCAGCCAGTGTTTTTTTTTTTTTTTTGTTTCTTTTTTGTTTCTTCCTCTCTTTGGAGACTGAGTTTATTATTCTCCTTTAATAAGTGTTTTACAAACCGAAAAAAATAAAAGTAGGGTAGCTTCGAGTAAAAGAACTATTTTCTCGGGCACGACTAAATGATTTAATGAAAACAAGACAGAGCTTATAACTTGGCAGCTGGTTTTTCTAAAAGCAGAAGAATCCCACGGGCCACTCCCCAGGAGAACTCGTAGCCCGAACCGCCACACCCGTAGCCGTTGATCACGTGATACCCGTCATGAGTAGCAGCCGATAAATTGACCCCACCTTTTCTGGCGGGACGGAACCCGACATTAACACGGGCCACATCAAAATACTTTGTGCCATTTTCATCGGTTTTCATCAACTGCGGGAAAAGCCGGGCCCCGTTTTTCTTCAACGTTTCCGTATCTTCGTCTCTGGGCTCACTTAGTGTGTCGTGTGGCTGCTTAGTGCCGCCTAGAATAACGCCTCCATATAATGGCCGGGGAATATAGAAAGTCCAAAGACCGTC